>JARHVA010000154.1:4025000-4247500 GCA_037957365.1 Torreya grandis | reverse complement strand
TATTTAAGGTTTTTTTTAATTTAATAAATCCCACTATCCCTTATTTTGAAATTTGGCATGCCCTAATTAGAAGATGTATGGTTTTGACCTACACATTGATGTCCATAACATGTGCACATAATCTAAAAAGATGATATAAAAGGTGATAATGAAAATTAATAGGCATATGTGTAATTTTGATAAAATGATTTGTAATTCATTGTGTCTGAATCATTGAAATAGGGATGAAAGAATTGATGTTAGCATCTTGATTCTAAAACCAGTGTCTAAGGGATTAATGAGCTCATTTTAAGAATCTAAAAAATCCCTTTAGAGTATCATCTACCTCATTTTGAACTTTATTTTATATAAAAAAGTGAATATGCTAAGTATTATCTCTTTTTCATTTTTTATAATTGAAATTACTATTTTGGCATTATATTTTAAATATTTACCATATTTTCATAATTCAACATTATATCCAAATACATTATGAATCTAAATTATCCAATTTTCCTACTTCTAGAATAGACTTCTCCTTAATTGATTGGACTATTCTATTTTAAATATTTCCAAATAGGGTTAAAAAAATAGTGATCCTATGTTTTATCCTTACATTATCAAGCTATAGGTTTCCCTTTGGATTTCAACCTTCTTTTTCAAATTTATGCATTTTGATAAAATCTTTAAGATTTTACCTCTTGTTTAACTCTAAATTAGATATGGGTCTATCCTATCTTGGAGGTATATAAGATTAATAATATAGAAATGAAAATTCATAAGGGTGATAATAACATATACAATAGGCCAATTAAATTCTAAACTCAAATATAGCATACACTACATCTATTATGTTGAGTCTAGGCTAAATATAGAAAGTACAACTAAGCTATGCATGGAAATGACAAAGAATTAATATGCTTAGTTGGTCAGGATTCTAACAAAGTGATGGATATAGAACAAATAATAATAATGGAAGGAGATTCTAGAATAGTCATTAGATTCTAGATATGACACTTTTGGCACTCTAGACACTAATGTTATCCTGGGATAGTTACATCGATGTTATTGTTTGATGCTCAATTAAAGTATCATGTAAATAATACCTACTAAAAAAATATGTGACCAATTGGATGCATTTGGGTTTGAATTCACCTTTGCTTTGGTTCATTTATATTTGGTTCATGGATTGTCACTCATGCATTGTTAAAACTATAGTTATACATCTTCACAGTGACCTTAGGGGAAAATGGGTTAGTGGGCACATAATATTGATCTAAACCCAAAGAACCTACTATCATTTGGAACTATTTACATATCTAATACTCTAAAATATGGTATTAAACTTGAGTACTTCTCCCCTTTGTGTTGGATTATGTGTGAATCATACAATATGTGGAAAAAAATTACAATAGTAACCTAGATTATAACATGGAAAATTGGGATCTTGGGATACTCCTTTAGTACTTCAAACTTATAGATGTGTTTTAGCTATGACTAGTATGGAAATAGGGAAGATTTATTTAATTTAATGTTTGATAGAGTTATTTTAATAAGTTTTCTTGGTCTATTTTTACCTTTACTAGGTGAATAATGAATGAGGGTTGATATTGTATTTGTCTCAATAAATTTAGAGTAATAATTCACATTAAATAACTTAGGTTAACCAATAGGATACATTTCATTTCTAAAATATATGAATTTAGGGAACTAGACACTTGTGTTGGGTCAAGACACTAAAATTGATGCTAGTATCTATCTCTAATGTTAGTGTCTAAGGATTATGAGAGTAAGTATAGGTTTAAAAATTAAAAATATGGAATATAAGTACATTTTAATCATTATAGGAAAGATAAAAGGCATGAGTCATTAGCCTAAGACTAGTTGGACTAATATATATAGGCCAAGGGGCATAATATAGAGCAAATACGAGACTTATAGAAGTAGGAAAGGTCTAGAACTAAGAGTAAAAACCAAGTTCTAAGTTTACTAAGTGTATAAGACTAAGATGTTATATAATCCATAAATATCATCTACATTTCCCTTTCTTTAATATAGTAATGAAATTACTAGTTTAAAGG
This sequence comes from Torreya grandis, assembly GCA_037957365.1. Lineage (NCBI taxonomy): Eukaryota > Viridiplantae > Streptophyta > Pinopsida > Cupressales > Taxaceae > Torreya > Torreya grandis. The sequence goes on along the minus strand of JARHVA010000154.1, from coordinate 4,245,440 downwards.
AAAGCAATGTGTACTTACGTGTGTATAACAAACCTTGCCTTTGCATGTGCCCAACTTGAGTGATTTATTGGTGACTAACCTATAACTACAAGGATTTTATAGTATATAATCAATTCATATAATATGGGATTGAAAGTACTTGACATATTTTGAAATTAAAAGAGTAAGGTTTAGGAGTACACATGTGTGTCGATGTAATTTCTTTACCTATTGGCAAGTTATTTTGGAAAATATGTATCGTTTTAAGGCTCTGAACTAGGATTAGGATACATATAAATAAATCTTGAAAGTGCATATATCCAAGTAATTATATATAAATATAGATATTATAAGTCATATGCCCCCAACCTTAGATAAAAAATGAGTTCCCATGTGGCATTTGAGATTAGCTCAATCGTGTAACCTAATGATATTTATAACCTGGTGAGGATAGATTATATAATCAAGTTCAACTTAAAAACTTGGAAATATTGATTTTTTAAATCACCTCAACCATAACATAAGAAAAAAAGCTACTATAGCAGATTATATAGATAAAGTTCATAAAATTCTATGGGGTATCAATATAAAAAAGTTCATGATGTGGTAACAATCCCTAAATGAGTTTTAAAATCTAAAAATGATTTAGAATTTTTAATATTATGAAAACATCACATAACATATACACCTTAGATACGTATCATGCTAAAACTATGTATAATAATATTCCTAATGTATAAAATTCTACCACAACTATGAATTTAAATCATATAATTATGTGCTTCAGCTAATTTGGAAAACTATGTAAGTGTGGACAATGTGCTTCCAAATAATGCCCCCAATATATATAGAGAAATATAAAAACTAATATAAGTACCAATGTGGAGTACATATTTCCAAAACATGCCCGCACTATAAAATAGATATGTTGAATATTGAATAGGTGTGTAAAACATGCTTTCGAAGCATGCCCCTACTCAATTTGAAAAATTTTAATGTGTGGAAGCCATGCCCATATGACATGCCCCCACTAAATTTTATAAATGATATAATTAGCAAATATTAAATTACTGTGGAGAACATACTTCCAAATTAAGATCCCACTGTATATAAAAGTTGTGAATGTGTGGAGAACATTCCTCTATGACATGACCCTACTAATATGTCCCCCCTTTGAGAGGAGGTAAAGATAAGAATTGGTAGTTACCTTACCTCAAATGGATAAGACAACTATACTTTCTATTAATGTAACCTTATAGAATACAGGAAGAACATGTCTAAGTATATATAATGTTGTAATGCATAGAACCACTATGATCACATAAAGGCCTAATATCCATGATAAGGATCATGGAAACATCTAGATAGTAAAGTAAAATCTTAACAAGAAAACAAATATACATATAAGATCACTCAAAATCAATTTAAAATCCAATAGTCTAAGGAGACCATAAACAATAGGCATGTTTAAATGTTGCACAATATAAGGGATATGACTTAGTCAGATATCCATAAAATCAAAGATGACATGTTAAAATTTCCATACAATAAATAATGACATGAAAATTTCAATGAAATCATACATAGGCATAGGGGCCACAAATAATATATCATATTCAAATGATCAATCATGAAATACAATAGAAAAGGCAAGACACTCTAGGAAGTGCATAAAGTAAATAATAAGAAACCATCATAAACATGTCATAGTAGTCCATAGATCAATGTGTTAGGAAAAAAATGTCAAGTGTATTTCATATCAAGTACCCTATGTAAGATATAATCATGGATAAAGGAATGCGAGAGTGCATATATAACATCAAACATGATAGTTTAGAATGATCATCAAACCATATAACCTATATGTATCAAGATCAAAGAAGAAAATACCCCCAATGTCTACATGACATGAGTAGAGGGAAGGTCTAATTTTTGAAATAAGAACATATAATCTATTTGTGTATACTTGTCTCACACTCAAGTATAAATGTGACATATGTGTGTGTGTGTGTATAATAAATTTAATATTTCATCCATAAACATTAAACTAACACATATATTCTAAGGATGTAATATAATATGTAGGTGTCTTACATATTTTTGAATTGGAATAATTGAAGAGGAAAGATCATCCTATGATTCCATCCAGTGGATGGTCATAGATATATCCCCACTTTGAACATGGTGTTATAATATTTTGACATTGATAAGGAACACATATAGGTTTAATATTTATCAAAATAGTATTGGTGATGCTCTACATATGTAAAATAAGACTCTATGGTTGTGAAATAGTAGTAGGAATAATAAGAGTAGGTTTTTTTGAAACCCATCATTAAGTTTTCTATGGTTTCTTTAGAATAGTAGTAATAGGAACATGTGTAGGTACTCTGATCTAAGCATGGTGTGTAGTAGATGGGGATTGTGTGGAATCCACTATATGTCTTTGATGTAATGATCTCTCAAGTGTTAATTTCTTAGTAAAAGGGATTCCCTGTTGCTTACCATTTTTTATGAATTATCCTTAGTAGGCCTAGTAATTAACTATTTAGGTATAAGTTTCTCTTGTTCAATAACATACTCATATGGAATCCAAGAAGCTGTGACTACCCAATTGACATAAATGCATTTAACATACCCATACACTATAGAAGGTACTGCTCAAAGTGTATGGATCTAAGGTATTCCAAGTAGCATATAAAATATCCCCATGGAAGGTATGACTAAAAATGTAGTAACAACAAGTGTAGGAATAAATCACAAAGGTATGTCAATCTCACCAAGAACCTTCTAGGATGTCCCAATGAATGCTCCAACTGATCTATTAGAAGGATGTAAATTATTATGAGTATAACCCAAGTGTGTAAGTAATGTCATGGTATAAACATTCTTGCTTTCACCATTATTGATCATAACATTGTGTATAATGGGTTTATCTAGGTATGCTCAAATGAATATAGAATCAAGATTAGAGTCATCATCCTGAATCTCATTGTCATCAAAAGTAATAGAGGGTCTCTAATCCATATGAGGTATATGTCATGTGTAATTACCAATAATCCCATCTAGTGGGTGTCCATAATGTAATGGGGAAGGATGTGCATTATATGGAATTTACACTTCTCGTTCCTTTTTAGAATGGTCTTGCAAAGGATTGTTAACTATTTTCTATTTATGGTGATCACTAGCTTGTGAGTCTAACTCCTTTGGAGGATCCTCAAATGTAAGATTTTGGTCATCAATAATATCTTGGATATTATTATTCAAGGTAAAGTATCTACCTATAGAATGGCCTGATCCTTCATAGTAATCACTATAAGCATTCACATCATATCCCTTGGGTTGAGGTCGCTTCATATCAACCTCGATATAATGAGGGAGAAATATAAGCTAATAGTCTAGTAATTATAGGAGTAATTAATATGGGGAATTATGTAAAAGTGTAAATTTTCTCCTTGGAACATTGGATAAGACAAGTCTATTACATTGTTGTGAAACTATGTTAACTGTTGTGGTTGTTTCTTCCTTTTTAGGCTCAAGTAATTTTACCTTATATTTTTTATTTGATTATAAATTTGGAACTAGATATATATATATATATATATATATATATATATATATATATATATGTAACTAGTGTGTTTGCTACATAATTTATTTTATTCAATGACATAAACTTAATTTCATAGTATTCTAAAACATGGAATAAGTCATTGAAATATTTGAACTTCTTAAAAATAATGGAATCATGTAATGGAGCAAATAAACTTTTCTTTAATATGTCTTACAACTCCTTATCTTCCATAAGATTCATTATTTTATCTAGCATTATGTTATATATCAAGACATATTCATTAATAGGTTCATTGGTTCCTTATTTTATTTTGGAAATTTGAGCATAGGAAATCATTATATAAATATTAATGGAAAAGTGTGTTAAAAATTGGTCTTCAAGAGGTTTGATTGCTTTCATATATTGGAGAGGTAATTCATAGAACCACATCAAAGCATAGTCCTTGAAGACTCTTGGAAATAATTTGGTTAAAATTTCATCATTAGAGGCATAGTCAAGGCATGATGCATAAAATATTTGAAGATGTTGTTTACGATCACCCTTTCCATCATAAAATGTAAACTTAGGTGCAAAAAATTTAGTTGGAAAAAGGTGAAAAGAGATCTCAAGTGAAAGAGGGTTATGAAACACATCTTGTGAATAACATGAGTGTATTTTAAAGATTTTTGTTTAATGTCTGTAACCTTTTCCTCCAAATTATTTATAACTTGAAGGAATATTGAATGGTAGACCTAGTGTGATTTATATTATAAGTTTGAGTAGTCACTGTATACATTTAAATTTTTTCACTTCATTTATGGTCACTAATATTACTATTAGTTGAAATTAATTCTATTTATCTTGTCTAATTTTTCCCTAATATCACCCCTTTTAGTCATTTATCTAATACACCTCTTCATTATTCTTCATTTATTAACCTTATTACTACCTCACAAATCAATTAATTATCTGAAATCACCATTATGTACTAACTAATTCTACTTGTCTAATATTTGAGAATTTAAAATTACCATGATGTATTTACCCACCTACCCTAGCCTATTCCTGGGCTCTCCTATATCCCTAGTCCCTAATCATGTATCTAATCACCTATCAGGATCTCGTACTAATCTTACTTAGCTCCTAAATGGATTATTTGATTATCCAATTCTAGAATCCTCTCCAACTTAGCCCTTCCTCTCTAGAAGCCGATATTATAGAGGCTTCCATGTAATTTTTAATTCCTTTTTAATCCTCCCTCTCTTATCTATTTAAACAAGCCACTCCTTTATGGCCAGACTAACTACACGAATTGCAATCCAAATAGATGAAGCCATAATACCTCCATTCCAATATCAATCCATGATATCATTTTAGAATATCATCAAGCTATCATTATGCCAAAATTTTGAGTCTATCCATAACAATCGACAAGCAACGTCAAGAATTCTTGAAAATATGCTTGAAGATCTTGGAAAGAGGTTAAGAGGAGTAAGGAAATGGTAAGATTATGCTTATTATTTTTGATTTTCTTCCATAATATTTCCCTTTGATGTTATTGTGCTTTTAAGTTAAATTTTTTATTTTTAGTAGTTTTAATTCATAACTAAAAAATATGATAATACATTAGCAACCACAGTAGGAGAACCACTTAAATTTAAACATCTTGCATGTTAGTAGTGTTTTTGATAGCCTATAGGAATGACTAGAAGAAGATCAAGGTGCATGTTTTATCAAATTGTCATGCCTAGACAAAAGGTAGTTTTCCTCTGCAAGTCACGATATTGCATCTATTGTTTTACCATAAGATTATCAATTTTACACTAATCATCCTTTTTAAAAATAATGGCTTGATATTTTGATAGGTTTTTATATTTTCTATAATATTACATATTTGTGAAAGGTAGTTTTGTTAAAAATATGTAGTTTTAACATATTACTTATGGTATTTAAAATTCACAGTTTTGAAATTGTGGTATTGCAAAATCACATTTTTGCATTTGTGATGTTGAATGTAAGTTATGATATTGCCTTTGCAAATAATTATTTTTCTTCTATGATTAGAACTACTAGATAAATATATTAACTTTGACCATCAAGTAGTTTATTTGAGTATTTTTTATTATCACCTATTAAGAGGAAAGAGGAACTAGCTAGAGTAATATAGAACATCCAAAACACCCCTTTTGCCATCTGGTACAAAACCATGACTTACAAAAATCATTTTTGTTTATTTTAAGAATTTTTTTCCAATAATAATCTATTTTGATCTCATTAAAATTTTAACAATATATTTGTAGATATAAACATAGTTTTTAGTCATTTTAAACACATTTCAATATTATGTAAATATTTTAATCACCTTTTAAAATAGTTCAATTGTTAGATCTTTCATGTTTTTCTTTGATTACAAAATCATAGATTGTAAATTGTGGTATTGCATTGAGTCATGGTATTGCATAACCATTAACTATTTTTCATAAATGATATAGTCATAGTCATAGTTAGTATATTGTCATCAAAACTACATTTTTACCTTTTGTGATATTTCTTAAGATCTATAATTTTATACTCTCTAGAAGTGGATTTGCATTAGATCTACTATGTATCTCTAGTTTTTCCTTATACAATTACATTTTTGTAATTTTTTTTCATTTAATTTTTTATTTTTAAATTCATTTCAAGATCATTTTTAGTGAATTTTGAGTCATTCTAATGATTTGCCAAGTCCCAAATCACTTTTTGGCATCAAGGGTATTGCCCCTCAACCCCACCCTATACTTTGATAGGGAACACACCTAGGGCACTACCCCTAGACCCCACAAGGGGCAGAGACCATTGAACCCAATGGGGGATTCAAACCATAGACCCCCACATTATGGTCCATCACCCAAAGAAGTTATAAATCCAAATCATGATTTATTTTAGGGATTTTTATTAAGGCTTATTGGACTAATATTTTTTTTGTAGGGGTAAATATACTAGAAATTTTAACTTACTAACATTTTTTCTTTCAAGTTATATACTTGGTCTAATGTATTGTCTTGAAGGCTACCCCTCAAGATTTCTAATTGAAAATACTAATCACTTGTCTTATAGGTCACCTATCAAAGATATGTTTTAATTTAGAAAATTCATCTTATAAATATTTTATATATATCAAATCTAAATTAATCAGTTAATAAATATTTTTGTCTGTGTGTATCACCTGAGGGATACAGTGGTGTATGATCTCCTCCTTACATCCTTATAATTATTTTTGGAGGATAAAAAACCACTAACAAACCCTCAAATTTTTATTTTTTATGGGAAATGTGATGTGAACTTGACATCCACACACTTAACATAGTCCTAGTGAGCTAGTGACTATGGATTTCATGACCACACACTAATCCACACTCCATGTTTTGGTAAAGTATAAATATCAAGGAAAAATATCATTAGGATAAGTGGTTGACCTCATATAGGTCCTCCATGAAGGGTAAGAGTTAATTATTTGAACTAGGCATTAGACAACACCCTACACAAATTTATACCCCACCATAGCTAGTGTATATCAAGGACGCCCCTAAAAATCTCGTTAAACCTAGCATAGGACCATTATCCATAATTTGTGACTTGTTATTGTAGTTAGTATCATTTCCAAAGTGACCATAAATTTCATATGGGGTTAATAGGGTTTAGTATATTTCACAATGGGTCACTGGATTAAGATTAGTAAACTTATTAGGAGTGTAACTTGATGACTGCACCATCTAATGGCTTCATGGATAAGGATGTAGGTGCTTATTTGATTAGATGTGTGTTTTTATATACCCACGATGTTTGTGATCCAAGTCATCTTTTTACCCAAACCTATAAATACCTATCATTATGTATATCCTCATAAATATCTTCTTTTACATATATTCTTTGTACATACTTTCAAACCTCATCCCTTTCATATTAGTCACATATAACTCAAGTCATACCCCCATAACTTACATATCCTAATAAAGTTTTGTCATCCCTCCATCACATCCTATCATAATATAACCTCATATTCTTCACTTATCATTAACATTAATCATCCGTAGCATCATCTTTATCTTAGTTCACCTTGTCTATAACCAATATTTATCACATCCTAGTCCTTTTGTCACTATATCCTTAAATCATCTTGACTTGTCTTACTCATCCTTAGAGTCTTATTCCAAACCCTATTACCTATCAAAAAAATCACCTTGATTGACCTTTATCACTTGTCTTGACCTTTTCTAGCCTAATCACTTTATCCCTTGCAACCTAACATAGTCATAGACTAACCCATCCCTACCTTGTCATACCCTTGTCTATACTAGTCACTTGTCAAGTATGTAGTCATATATCAGTCTTCATCCACATTGGTAAATAAATCTTTCCACATCAAGGTCTCAATTCTAAACCTGATTGTATCTATTCAAGTTTGAGTCATAGTCATAATCTCATCAACTTACTAATCCAATCATCTCATCCTACTTGAGTCGATCATCTTAGTCTTGAGCTAGTACTAATCCAATCAATCCCTAGACTAAATTAGTCTCTTGGGATAGTTTATCCCATAATCATCAAATATTTGAGCTTATAATAGTCTATATAGTTGTATCCAATTGAAATCATCAAAAGTCTAGATGACATCCTAAATTGGTCAACCTAAATATTGTCTTATCCCATCTAACATCTCATATCATAAAGTCAAACTTGAGATTAGACTAAATCAGGTATTTTTCTAAATTTATTCCACACATTCCATCATCATTCCTTAATATTTACATTTAATCCCCCACACCTATCTATTGGGTCTAACAAACCATATCATTCATACTTTCTCCCACTTTATCCATGAAATATAAAACAAATTTGGTTAATACCATGATTGATTAATTCCTCATCACCAATAGGGATGTATTTCTTTCTTGCCTCCTTAAGATAAGAACTCGATGTCCTATAGACTTTGACTTTATGCATGTAATCTTACCTCCAATCTATACCCATACACATTAACTAAATCCTAGTCTTCAAAACACCCAATCCCATTCAAACTCTCCATCCACTAGTCATAATTAGTAATATACCCCTTCCTACATTAGCAAATGGAATCCAATCATGTCCACCTCATCTATTACTAATATATTAACCTACTCATGTCAATAACCATCTAATACAAAACCTAATTCTTATATGTCTAAAGCATAAAGTGAAGATATCCCCTATACTCCTCTTCTTGTGTCATTAGAATCCCTCTTCCACTAACTTGTTTCCAATGATATAATGATCTATCTACCCATATGACATCTTAATCTAACCAAGCCTAAACCCTCTTGGTATAAAGTTAACCAATATTTTGTATATTACCAAATCTAGGTCATAACATTAATTGATGTCATAATTTACAAAACTATGTCAAAGACCTCATTGACCATGATGACATAATAATCGAGGATGAATCCAATGAGTCCACATCCTTGGGTGAAAAATAAGAGGCATGCCAAAATTCCATTCCTAATCATGACCAATCTCTTCCCTTTCCAATCCAAGGTCAAGATACCACATCTATCTACCATGTTCCCCCTATTTTTGAAAAATTCTCCCTCAAAGATGATCTTATTCCCCATCAATCTAGTGCTCCATTTTCTCATTATTCTTTTTTACATGGGCTTATCTGTGGAAAATACATTATCCATCCCTCATATCAAAATACCCATGTTGAGAGGTTATTTGTAGATAAAAAATATCCTCATAATAGCATCATGTCATGTACATCAGATTTATCATTAGAGACAACAATAGTCTTATAAACATCAAGATCATGTTACACACTAGTATCTAAATTAGATTCCTTATTAGAAACATCATCCTTCATAGATATTTCAATAAATGATGACTATGCCTACCTTTTTGAATATACCTCTAATTTGGATAATAATAAATTACTAAGAATATATTTTGATCCAAATCAATATGATGAAGTAATAATAGATTTATTTCACGTTTTATCTATCAAAGATTGTGAGATAAATCTAATCCTACCTTGGACACATGTCTGACAAATAGTCTTAGTGATCTTTTTACTGATCTTGAGGATATTTTCTCTGATGTCAAAATTGGGTCTCTAAGGAATCCCTATGAGGACCATGCTAATCCATCACCACTCATTAACCTCATCAATCATCTCCATCACCTTTATCCATCATAAATACTTTTCTTCCCATCAATTCTAATTTAATAACCTCCATCTATAAATATGAACATGAACATACACCATTGACCTCATATAGGTCTTCTATGAAGGGTAAGATTTAACTATTTGAATAAAGCATTAGATAACACACTACATGGACTTGGACCAAATGTACCTAGTGTATATCATGGATGCCCCTAGAAATCCCATTTAGCCTAGCATAGGACCATCAACCATAACATGTGACTTGATAGTAGAGTTAGTATTAGTTACCAAGTGGCCATCAAGTTCATATGGGGTTGAGAGAGCTTAGTAAATTTCAAAATAGGTCACCAACCTAAAACCTCATCCATGAAGCCATTATATGGTACATTCATCAAGCTACACTCTCAATTAATTTACTAATCTTAACCTTATGGCTTGTTTGATTGGATGTGTGTTGTGATAGATCCATGTTGTTTTTGAGCCAAGTCATTATTTTACCCAAGCCTATACATACCTATCATTATGTACATCCTTATCACTATCCTCTTGTATATATATATTTTATACATCCTTTCAAATTCCATCCCTTTCATATTAGTCACATATAACTCAATTCATACCCCCATCACTTACATATCCTAAACATTTTTTGTCATCCCTCCATCATATCTTATCATAGTCCAAACTCATATTCCTCACTTATCCTTAACATTAATCATCCCTAGCATCATCTTCATCTTATTTCACCTTGTCTATAACCAATCTTAGTCACATCTTAATCCTTTTATCACTATATCTTCACATCATCTTTCCTTGTCTTACTCATCTTTAGAGTCTTAGTCAAAACAATTTCACCCATCACAAAAATCACCTTATTCGACCCTTATCACTTGTCTTGACCTTTTCTAAACTAATCACTTTATCCCTTGTAACCTAACCTAATCATATTCTAACCCATCCCTACCTATCATAGCCTTATCTATAATACTCACCCATTAAGTATATAGTCATATACTAGTCCTTATCCACATTAATAAATAACTCTTTCCAAATTAATGTCCCGATTCTAAACTTTGTTGTCTCTAATCAAGTTTGAGTCATAGTCACAATCCCATGAACTTATGAATCTAATCATCTCAACCTATTTGAGTCAATCATTTTAGTCTTGAGCTAGTCTTAATCTAATCAATCCCTAGGTTAAATCAGTCTCTTAGGCTAGTATAGAACATCATCCATAAATATTATATCATATCATAGTTTCCCCAGTTGAATCTAATAAAAATAATCAAAAGTATAGCTCATGTCCTAAATTGGTCAACTTAAATATCATCTTATCCCATCCAACATCTCATATCATCGAGTTAAACCTGAGATCAGATTAAAGCAAGACTTTATCCAAAAAATTTCCACACATTCCATCATCATTCCTTAATATTTCCATTCAGTCCCCCATACCTATCAATTAGGTATGATAAACCACATCATCCATACTTTCTCCCATATTTATCTTTGGAATCTAAAACAAATTTGGTCAATACTTTGATTGATAAATACCTCATCACTAACAAGGATGTATTTATTTATCACCTTGTTGAGTTAAGCACTCTAGATCCTATAGACTTGGACCCTATCCATGAAACTTTACCTCCATTCCACACCCATACACATTAACTAACTCTTAGTCTTCGAAATACCCAATCCCATTCAATCTCTCCATCCACAATTCATAGTTAGTAATCTACCCCTTCTTACTCTAGTAAATGAAATCCAATCGTGTCTACCTCATCTATTACTAGTCTAGAAGCCCACTTGTGTCAACAACCATCTAATCTAAAACCCAATGATTTCATATCTAAAACATAAAGTGAACAAATCCCCTATAATCATCTTCTTATATCATTAGAATCCATCTTTCACTACCTTTTTACTAATGACATAATGATATATCCACCCATATGACATCTTAATCTGACCAAGCCTAAACCCATCTTGGTATAAATCTATCCAATATTATGTATATCACCAAACTTGGGGAATACCATTAATCCATGTCATAATTTTTAAATCTATTTCCAAGACCTCATCAACTATGGTGACATAAAAATCAAGGATGGATCAGATGATTCTACATCCTTGGGTGAACAAGAAGAGGCATGCCAAGATTCCATTCCTAAACATGATCAATATCTTACCTTTCCAAGCCAAGATCAAGACACCACATCCATCTACCATGGTCCCCTCATATTTGAAAAATACCCCCTCAAATATGAGATTATTCCCCATGAACCTAGTGCCCCATTTTATCATGAGTCTTTCCTATATGGGCCTATCCTTGGCAAATCCATTGTATTTACGTCATACTAAAAAAACCACATTGATAGGTCATTTATAGACAAAAAATATCCTACTATAAGCATCATGTCATGTACATCAAATTCAACATTGGAGACAACACGTATCTTATTAACATCAATATCATGTTACACACTAGTATCTGAATTAGATTCCTCATCAAAAACATCATTCTTCATATATATTTCAATAGATTATTACCATGCCTACCCTTTTGAATATACCTCCGATTTGGATACTAAGCAATCTCCAGGCATATATTTTTATCCCAATCTAGAATGATGAAGTAATAAAAAAGTTATTTCAAGTTTTATATATCAAATATTGTGAGAATGAATCTAATCCTACTTTGGACACATATCTTATAGATAGTCTTAGTGATCTTTTTACTGATCTTGAGGAGATTTTCTCTGATGTCAAAAATGGGTCTCTAAGGAAACCCTATGAGGACCATGCTAACCCATCATCACTCATTGACCTCATCATATTACATCCATTACCTTCATTCACAGTAGATCTTTTTATTCACATAAATCATCATTTAATCACCTCACTCTATAAGGATGACCATGAACATATATTGTTGGACTCTTCCTTAAATAATATATGTGCCATAAATATAAAGGTCCAAGACCATATTCAAAAGGTCATGAATAATAATCAAATAACCTTTGATCTAAAAAGTAAAATTCAATAAAAACTAAATCATCAACCTCATCACAAAGTGTTTTACCCTAGTGAAGCCTAATATCAGGCACTAGGGGAACATCAAAGTCAAAATAACCATCATCTATCAATTAAAATCTCCTCTATGAAGCCTAAAGTTAGGAATCAAGGTACAGTCAAGAAATAATAAATTCTAGAAATAAAAATATGTTAAAATATCTATTAGTACAAACAATAATCCTTCAAATAATTATATCAAAGATGAACTATAAAGTAAAAGTGTTTTAGATCTCTTGAATTTTTTTGTCACATGTCACCAATCAAATGTATAATGTCCAACATCTCCAATGATGTGTGTGACTATTATTCCTAGTCTTTAAACACCCATAACACTATCCTATCACATTCTTATCATCAATTAAAGTTTAATACACCCCCATCAACATCAAGATCTAATCCAGTCCATACCTCACATCACCTTCCTAGGAAAAATTACCTCTCATAGGGGTGATGAAGACACCTAGTCTATATGTTTGAAGGGAACACAATCAAAATCTAGTGAAGATCACATAAACATAAATACATCTATCAACAAAAACATGATCCTAGCATCACATCTCTCTAGAATATGTGTTTTCTAAAGATCATGAAAATATCTTCATCTTGAATTTTTCCAACCTCTAATAAATTGATATGCCATAAAAAAATTCAAAAAATTCAAAAAAAATTGAAAAATATAAAATTCAAAAATAAAAATAAAAATAAAATTAAAAATCATTCATCTAATAGTGAAAACTAGTCTTCTAGAACCTTAGGAAAGTACCATGATGAAAATAAATTTTTGGCATCATGGTAAAATAATTTGTTATCTATATTACACCTAAACACTTAGGGGAAAAATCCATCCATCCCCTCTATGTCATCCATGTCTATCTTAACCCTCTATCCCTTGCTCTTGCCCATTGTCTACCATCATATCATTCATCTTATTATGTTGATCATTTTTCCCCATGTTGACATTTTTAAGGGAGTGTAAGAGGTCTTTAAAATTTTTATGGAATCATCTTGGCCTATCTTCCAATGGACACTCAAGTAACTAATACCTATTTCCTTTTCAATGTGGTCACTAACACTCCATAGTCCATTCTTCCATGGTATTCATCCCCTTTTTGACATCACTATCATGATTTTTTCATCCCTCCTATCATTCCATCCATCCTTATCATTATTTCTAGGATTTGTATTCCCTTTGCTAGTAACTCCTTTGTATAGTGTACATACATATATCCCAAAAAACCCTAAAAAATATAAAATACAAAAGCATATAGTCAAATTATCTTATTCTTTGAGTATCTGAGTGGTCTTATCTTGTCCTTTTATTATCCATCACATTGTCATCCCACCTTGTCTTATTCCTTAAATCACTTTCTATCACAAATATCTTGTCATATGTCATCTTGTCCTAGCTATCTTATCTAGATTCTTAGTCATCTTATAATCTAGTTATCTTATCTTGTCTTATATCCTAGTCATCGTATTATCTTGTCATTTTGCCTTGTCTACTAGTGGTCTTATCATTCAAATCCTTATTCATAACCTTATCCTAGTTCGTAGTCTACTTCAATTTCAGACATTGTCCAAATTCCTAACCTTAATCCAAATTCACAACATCATAACCAACTTATTCCAACTCATCACCTAATCAATCACCTTATTGACTCTCATCACGATAATTAGACAAGAAACAATAACACTGCATATAGATACTTGTGTGTGTTACTTGTCTTCTCTTTATTATATGTATACACACACACACACGTGCGCGCACGCGCGCACACACACACACACACACACACACACACACACACACACACACACACACACACACACACACACACACACACACACACACACACACACACACACACACACACACACACACACACACACACACACACACACACACACACACACATGTATATATACATATACATATATATACACACACACACACACACACACACACACACACACACACACACACACACACACACACACACACACACACACACACACACACATGTATATATACATATACATATATATACATGTGTGTGTGTGTGTGTGTGTGTGTGTGTGTGTGTGTGTGTGTGTGTGTGTGTGTGTGTGTGTGTGTGTGTGTGTGTGTGTGTGTGTGTGTGTGTGTGTGTGTGTGTGTGTGTGTGTGTACATGTGTGTGTGTGTGTGTGTGTGATTTTATGTTTGACTATGTTTATTTTTAGTCTTTCATCATGTTTTTTTATCTATTGGGAAATGAACAAGGATTCTACGATGACACCAAAAGCTAAAATGATTCATTTAGGTGCACTCAATGATGCAAAGCTTAGTATTTCCCCCTTTTATTCACTTTGGCACAATGTCCTGGTGGTCATACTTATATCATGAGGCACCCTACCAACTACCATATCTATCAAATTTCTTAGAATTTGATGAGAATTATTACAATAATTATGGATTGATAATAGACACACTCACCATTTCTCCTATCCTCCCTCACATGTCTATATGCCTAATCATTTAAATCCCATAATAAATCCAATCATCTAATTCCACTCATCTAGTATCAAATCATTCCTCTAATTACTTTATCATCACATATATATCATATAATAAATCATCTATCATCTCTCTATTCATCAACATCTCAACATCAAACATATCATCTCCCATGCAGTCCTCTATATTCATGTCTAACATCTAAGTCAGATAATATATTTAACAACTAACATGACTAATAATTATTTTCATCCTCCTTCTCTTGTCTATCTTGTCATCTATCATCTAGTTCGAACTTAATTATCCTAAGGTCTTTTTAGACATGTAGGTATTACTTAGTCATATAATGTGCCTAAGGTTAACTAAGCCACTATCCCCTCTTTCCACATAATTTTTCATCATATTTATCATGTCCCTCATCATCTTCTTATATTGCATCAGTCAAAATCCTTAAGCTATAATCTCAATCATTAATTAATCAATCTATTGATCAATTTCCATCCTCATAATCATCTCCTTACACACACACACACACACACACACACACACACATACATATACATATACATACACATATATATATATATATATATATATATATACATATATACATAATATATATATATATATATGTATATATATATATATATATATATATGTATATATATATATATATATATATGTATATGTGTGTGTGTGTGTGTGTATATTATTTTATGTTTGACTATGTTTATTTTTAGTCTTTCATCATGTTTCTTTTTATCTATTTGGGAAATGAACAAGGATTCTACGATGACACCAAAAGCTAAAATGATTCTTTTAGGTGCCCTCAATGATGCAAAGCTCACTATTTACCCCTTTTATTCACTTTGGCACAATGTCTTGGTGGTCATACTTATATCATGGGGCACCCTACCAACTGCCATATCTATCAAATTTCTTAGACTTTGATGAGAATTATTAAAATAATGATGGATTGATAATAGACATCCTCACCATTTCTCCTATCCTCCCTCACATGTCTATATGCCTAATCATTTAAATCCCATAATAAATCCAATAATCTAATTCCACTCATCTAGTATCAAATCATTCCTCTAATTAATTTATCATCACATATATATCATATAATAAATCATCTATCATCTCTTTAGTCATCAACATCTCAACATCAAACATATCATCTACCATGCAGTCCTCTATATTCATGTCTAACATCTAAGTCAGATAATATATTTAATAACTAACATGACTAATAATGATTGTCATCCTCCTTCTCTTGTCTATCTTGTTATCTATCATCTAGTTTGAACTTAATTATCCTAATGTCTTTTTAGACATGTAGGTAGTACTTAGTCATATAATGTGCCTAAGGTTAACTAAGCCACTATCCCCTCTTTCTCCATAATTTTTCATCATATTTATCATGTCCCTCATCATCTTCTCATATTGCATTAGTCAAAATCCTTAAGCTATAATCTCAATCATTAATTAATCAATCTATTTATCAATTTCCATCCTCACAATTATCTCCTTATATATATATAATGATTTTATGTTTGACTATGTTTATTTTTAGTCTTTCATCATGTTTCCTTTTATCTATTTTGAAATGAACAAGGATTCTATGATGACACCAAAAGCTAAAATGATTCTTTTCAGTTCCCTCAATGATGCAAAGCTCACTATTTCCCCTTTTATTCACTTTGGCACAATGTCCTGGTGGTCATACTTATATCATGGGGCACCCTACCAACTGCCATATCTATCAAATTTCTTAGACTTTGATGAGAATTATTATAATAATGATGGATTGATAATAGACACATTCACCATTTCTCCTATCCTCCCTCACATGTTTATATGCCTAATCATTTAAATCCCATAATAAATCTAATCATCTAATTCCATTCATCTAGTATCAAATCATTCCTCTAATTACTTTATCATCACATATATATCATATAATAAATCATCTATCATCTCTTTAGTCATCAACATCTCAACATCAAACATATCATCTCCCATGCAGTCCTCTATATTCATGTCTAACATCTAAGTCAGATAATATATTTAACAACTAACATGACTAATAATGATTTTCATCCTCCTTCTCTTGTCTATCTTGTCATCTATCATCTAGTTTGAACTTAGTTATCCTAAGGTCTTTTTAGACATGTAGGTATTACTTAGTCATATAATGTGCCTAAGGTTAACTAAGCCACTATCCCCTGTTTCCCCATAATTTTTCATCATATTTATCATATCCCTCATCATATTCTCATATTGCATTAGTAAAAATCCTTAAGCTATAATCTCAATCATTAATTAATCAATCTATTGATTAATTTCCATCCTCACAATCATCTCCTTAACCTTTTTTTAATCACTCAAACCTATTGATTGGGCCCAACAAGTCACAACATTTATATTTTCTTCATATATCATCCATTATCATTGATTAGTAAATTCACCATTTTACTTTTATAGGTTTTTCCCTTGTTTGGGGCATGACAAGGACCATAACTTTATTATCATCTTGTACTATCTTTCATGTGTCCTTTTTACGGGCATTATCACTTCTTATCATATTATGGCTAATTGATTCAATGAATTAACCCTTCCCCTTCATATTTTGGTCACTCAATCATAATGTTTTTTCTCTCTCATCTCCTTCATCATATCTCTCCATGTTAGCTTTGAGCTACAATCATCATTAATCTTATCAAATCATTATCTTTTTATATCCTATAGCTCCCCTTTGCATACATCCTTACTTGGGATACGTCTAAAGCTTGTAGGATTTTATCTTATCATCATCATGTTACAATAAATTCCCCCTTGAGATGTGTCAACAACTGTGACATAATCATTTCCCTTCCATGTGCATATGTCATTTCCAAGGGCATTATAAATTAATCACTCACCATGGATGTCAATCTCATTTTCCTCATAACTAATCCCATATCTTGCATCCCATCCCCTCTTCTATTTATTGCATCCCACCGTTTGTTTTTTATTATTGAGTGGCCATCCAAATATTTCCTCCCCACATGTCCCCTCATAGGGCATTATATCTACTAACATCATCCATGAGTATCTTTCTTCTTGGAAATGCCATTACTCACTCTAATTCTTCCACTCATAATGCCCTTTCAAAGAGGGTCAAAATGTATCCATCCAAATTTTCTCACTTCATTAATCATAATTAATATTACTATTAGTTAATATTAATTCCACTTATCTAATCTAATTAGACCCTAATATCACCCCTTCTTATCATTTATCTAATACCCCTTATATTATTTTTCATCTACTAACCTTATTCCTACCTCATAAATCAATTAATTTTCTTAAATCACCATTATCTACTAACTAATCCTACTTGTCTAATATTTGGTAATTTAAAATTCTCATGACCCATCTACCCACCTACCCTAGCCTATTCCTAGTCTTTCCTAAATCCCTAGTCCTTAATCACCTATCTAATTAGATATAATAATCCCCTACTAATCTTAATTATCACCTAAATGGATTCTTGAATTATCCAATTTTAGAATCATCTCCAACATAGCCCTTCCTCTTTAGAAGCCTCTATTCCAAAGGTTTACAAGGAATTTTTAATTCCTTTTTAATCCCCCCTTTCTATTCTATTTAAACAAGCCAATCCTCCATGGCCAAAATAACTACATGAAATACAAGACAAATAAATGAATCCATAAGACCTCCATACCAATATCAATCCATGATATCATTTTATTCTATCATCAAGCTATCATTATGTCAAAATTATGAGTCCATCCATAGTAATCCACAAGCAAAGTCAAGAATCCTTGAAAATCTACTTGAAGATGTTGGAGAGAGGATAAGAAGAGTGGGGTAATGGTAAGATTATGATTATTATTTTTTATTTTATTTCATAATCTCTCCCTTTGATGTTATTATATTTTTGGGTTAAATTTACTATTTTTTGTATTTTTAATTCATAGCTCAAAAATATGATAATTAAGTCACCAAAGGGGATGAAAACATGTTTGAAGCAATAATAGGCATTGAAACTAGTATTTGTGTTGAAATAGTTGGTAATTCCATGATAGATGTAACAATTGTAGTTTTATAAAATAAAGGTTTAAACACGTAATCCATACCCCCACTCGATGTATTAGGCTATAATGTGTTCAAGGGGAGGAATTTTTCCGTTATAGTTTTGGAAATTTTTTATTCAAGTATATTTTTTAGGATCTCATCAAGATATTCAAGGTTTTTTTAATACATTCATGAAATAATGTAATTTTTTGCACTTTATCATGGTCTATTTGCTCATTTTCATTTGTTTTATGGTTTTCATTATCAAAATCTTATTCTATGATAACCTTGTCAATATGTTTTTCATTATCAACATGGATATCATCATGATCCAAAGTATGATATCCCTCATTTGTTTGAGACATATTAGATGGTTGGAAGGGAATATTAATGTGTTCAATAGACACACCTCCCAATTTAAGGCTACACTATGGTTGCACACAAAATAGTATAAGTAAGAAATGAAAAAATACAACAATTTGAAACCCTAGCTAGCTTAAAACTCTAGGAATCATTAAATTTTTTACATTAAAATGAATCAGGTTCACAAAATGTTTAACCCTAAATTGGCTATGGGGTTATCCTACCTTGGTAGTATATAAGGTTAATAATATATAAATTATAATGCATAAGGGTGATAATTAAATTTATACTATGACAATTAAATGCTAAACTCAAATATAAGTATACACTAAATTTATTTATACTAAGTATAGGATAAATATAGAAAGTGCAATTAAGATATACATGGAAATGACAAATAAGTAATATACCTAGCTATTTATTATCCCAACATAGTACTAGATCTAAAATAAGTAGAAATCATGCTAGAAGGAGATTCTTAAATAGTATTTAGATTCTTCATCTAAATATTTTGGTGCTTTGGACACTAATGTTAGCCCAAGATGATTTCATCAACACTATTATTTATGTTCAATGCAAGTTTAGTATATGAAATACTTATTGGAAAAGTATGTAATAAACTAGATGATTTTGGGTTTGACCTCACCTTCACTCTAGTGCATTAAAATATGGGTCATGGATGGTTACTCCTTATGAATTTGTAAAGCATTAGTTCTTCATATTCATAATGACCTTGGGAGAAAATGGGTTGATGGTAACATGATGTGAAGTTGGCCACAAAGACTTTTCTATTAGTGGAAACTACCTACATATCCAATAATCTATAATAATGCCTCATACTCATGTATTTCTCCCCTACATTTTAGATTATGTGTGAATCATGCAATATGTAGATATCAAGTACAATAATGACCTAGCTTGTAACCTAGAAAATTGGGCTCTTGGTATAAGCCTATAGTAATTCAAACCCATATATGTGTTGTACATATGGATGGTATGGAAATAGTGAATCTTTGTTCAATTTAATGATTAATAAAGTGCTTTTGATAAGTTTCCTAGGTCTATTTTGGTCTTTGTTAGGTGAGGAATGAATGAGGGTTGATCTTGTACCTTAGTTTTTTGAGGAGTAAAAAATATGTATATTATTACCTTATTATTTAAAATGACAAAAACTAAGCATAACAATACTTTAGGACTAAACACTCTTTCCTAACAAATAGGGATATCATAACATAACAAGCAAGATCACAAAATAGAGATAAAGACAATACAATATTCTTACCTCCTTTGTCAAATTTGATGCTTACTTATTGGCATAACCATGTTCATGTTCAACCTATGATGATTTTATTCTTATATAAATTTTATTACATGGCAGTATCATATCTCAAATAGTCACTTGTGGCTTGGTGTGAGGCTTGGCATAAATTGGGCATTGTAACACTAATCTCAAAGGCTTCAAGAGGGTATTTCAATAGAATAACCTTACACACAAAATCTTGTTGGCATATGTTGTGGGCACTTTTAATTATATCTCAAAGAACTAACTCTAACCCTAGGGAGGTTATGTTATATTTTAACTTGGGTTGAGTATAAATTTACCAAGGTTGAGTCAATCTAAACCTATGTTAAGTCAAAGGACTCATAAAATATTGACACCTTAATTTCAAATATTTATGAGGTGTGACTCATATTTTTAAAATATTTAATAAATAAATAATAATAAATCATTTTATTATCTCCTTTGACATTTCGAATTTATATTTGGCTAAAAATTCCTTTTTTGGTAAATGAAAATCACTAATTTGATTTGGAATTTTTGTTTAGGCAATTCAATTGAGATTTATAAAGTAATTAATCTTTCTTGGTGACTTTTGGATTTTGTAAATTATTTTCAATGTTATTAATTAATAGTTTAATAGGCTAAAAGTGTAAAATTACTAGGTCACAATTTTGACTAAGGTTAAAACCAAACTAGGTTATTGGTGTATACAAGGTAATACACCAAACAAACTAGCCTCATTATATTTTTGGGTAATTAAATCCCCTACATAGGTGAATTTGGAAAATTTAGGTTACTTATATGATACATATGTGTTGTTTATTATAAATTGAATTGAATCCTAGTTTAGGCATAAAAATGTCCAAAACTAAGTGTCTATAGTTTGGCCCTATTTGAGAAGGCATTGTGAGACATAGGAATAGTAACAAATTATCAAATAATGTAAAAATCATTAATCAAAATAGTAGATAAGCCC
The DNA here is from genome assembly GCA_037957365.1 of Torreya grandis. Taxonomy (NCBI): domain Eukaryota; kingdom Viridiplantae; phylum Streptophyta; class Pinopsida; order Cupressales; family Taxaceae; genus Torreya; species Torreya grandis. Next base: position 4,223,443 of record JARHVA010000154.1, on the reverse strand, counting down.
TAAGGGGTAGTTGATAAGCCCTTGTGCCCCCTCAAGGGAGAGAGAAACTAAATAGAGTCATAAAACATTCCCTTGAAATGAAGAATATGACATAATCTAGTGGTGATAATAATAATTCACATGTTTAAAATTCATGATGAAAAATGAGAATGCCCTAAAAAGGAAATATATATCATTGATCGATCATAAAAAATAATTTTAGATAGTGGGGTAAATTGGCAAGGGTAGTTTATACAAAAAAATCATAAAATAGAATTACAATGAGCTGGCAATGGATAACAACACATTTATATCTTAAATGTTAGTTAAAGTATGTAAATTTTAATAAACATGGGATATAGGTTGAAAAATCATGTTGTTAAATAGTTCTCAAGGTAGGACCAAAAAGATTGTTTGTTGACAATATGGCCAAAAATATGACATAGGATTAAATAACATTTAAAATAGACCATAGATGTGAAAAATATACTTCCTAAAGGGCATGTCATGAACCTATAGGACATGGGAGTAAAATTTCAAATTTTTGGCTATATGTTCACCCTTAAGGTGAAAAATAATTCATTTTCATCATATCCTTTCAAAAATTACATCTCTAGTTTTCTACACAAATTACTAAAAGAAAATGGCCCATGGAAGAGTTTGGTGACATGTATTAGAGTGAGTGAGTGAGAACATGTAGCAAACACACAATGGGACACTGGTAATTACACATAAATTTGTCATTAATTGTCATTTATTATCATTAATTACACTTATAAGGTTAAAAAGTGAACTCATCATTTGCATGGTAGGAAAATAATGACTTCACCAAGGAAAATAATGACTTTAAGTGAATCTGCCATTTTTATAAATGGTGAAAATGCTAAAAAGGTATAAATCATTGAAATGGTGATTTTCCCATTTTTAGGTGAAGTCACCATTTTCATGAAAATGAAAAATGGCACTTTCCCTTAAAAATGTGTAAAATCACCTAAATGATGGCTTTGCCATTATAAGAACAATAGATTTTCTTTAGAAGCAAACAATAACTTATTGTTAGGACTTAAAAGTTGTCCAACTTATAGAAGAGGGTAAATTAAACTAAGTACGCTAGGATTAGGGCCTATTAGTAGTGTGTAGTTAGGTTGAAGCTAAAGTTTTTGATTGTAGGAGTGATTGGTTGTTCTTACCTATCATGAGAGATAATCCAATTATCTACAGACCTCATAGATCTAAACTGAGGCCATGGTTTATTTTCTACAAATCTTAGGCCTCCATGATGTGGCACAAATGCAAGTTATCTAGGGTGATCAAGATTATATAAGTGTACTAGTAAAGTGATGGCATAGTGAGACATCTACCTTTCACTTGGTGACTATGGAGGCTATTTTAACACTTGATTATACATAGTGTATCCTTAAGCTAATAATGAATGGGAGACACTTGTTTTAGACACCTTTGACATAGAAACAAGTGGTGCTAAATGATATATGTATCTATCAAGGTATCCCCATGGTTCAATGGAAGGTTGATATAGACTTGATTGATACCTACAACAATATTCATCTCAATGATATACCTACTAGGGATTCTTCACCACCAACTATGATTGATTAATAGGTTATTTTTCTCATGGACATTGTTAATGGCATATTTATTCCTAACAAAAGCATCTATTATTTACATATGGATCTAGGTGGCACTATTAGGAGCATGTTAGAGGATTCAACATGGTTTTCTTGAGGACCAACTACTCTAACATAGTTATATAGAGATTTGCACTTAATAGCATATTGTGGTGGATGAAATATCATAACTTGTACACTTCTCATAATCTATGGATGGGAGCACACCATGATTGAGTGAATAGTTGAGATGCATAAGATGGATATAAAGGATCTATTATATTATGGTTGGGATTAGATAGGATCATGTAGGCATGGGCACATAGGAGACATCCCCTTTTGTCATCAGATGTTTGATGATCTAACACCACAATTATTTATTTAGAAGCTATACCTCACCTATCAATTATATTGTTTTAGGGATGGATCATATACGGGATTCACCACTATAATATGTTTTTTGACTAGGAGGTAGTCCCATATTATAGAGGAGTATTGACATAATCAAGTACTCAAGTAGTTTGGCTATGCATAGGATGTAATTGAGGGGGCATGGTGGTTTATACATATAACACAAGAGATTATCCAAGATACTCCTATGATCCTAAGGAGTGAGTCCATGATGAACTACATTAACATACCATAGGTTGTTTAGGCCTATGTAATAGGAGAAAAAAATGTAGGGGTTAATTTAAATTTTATGCACTAGTTGGTATAGGTGTTCCCTTTAAGGTTGAAAACTCCAACACTTATAGGGGGTTAGGCACCTATGGATATTAAGGATATGAAGGCTAAAACCTTGAGTAAAAAAATTGAAACTTAGAAGGAAAGTGAGGATGAGGATGATGATAATAATGATGATGAATTTGATGGAGGAGATGACAAAGGAGATGATGGTGATGAGGGGATAAATTGGGTTGATGGTGGTATAGATGTGATTATACTAATCCTAGCTTTGTAGTGGTGGTAATGTCATGAGTTAGTTTATGCTATGTAGGGCCTTCAAGAACATAGGTATGTCCAAACAAGGTAAGGACTTTTTATATGGCCATAATAGTTAGGGATATTATCATGATAGATTAGGAGCTTAGTGCTTAGATACGGTATATATAGGGTTAGAACACAAACTATAAAAGTTTAATGATCACCCTAAACATGAGGGATAATGACATAACTCAGATATTAACTAAGATAACTTGGTTGAAATTTGAGATGGCCAGGATGGTTTAGATATAGGTCTAACTCACAATAGAGAGATTGGGCCATTAGTGAGTGGGATTAGGCATTGACCATTATGTATAGATTTAGGTAAGAATGGGATGTGGCTTGAGGAGCTATTACATAGGCCAAATTTCCATTGATGATTTTGGAGAGCCTTGAAGCTAAGGATGAGTCATACTTATTATAGGAAAGCCTACAAGTCTATTTTTTCTTAAGGAAAAACAATATATTACATTTGAGATTTGGGATGCACAAAGGGTAAGGAGTATATTTGGTTAGTCTTGGACTAAGATTCATGTTTTAATTACATCAAGCTCGTCTATTCATCAACTACAACTACTACCACTAGAACCACCAAGGACACTAGGGTCTTCTCTAGCTATAGATCCCATGGATACACAAAGCTGAATTTGATCATAGGGGCATTGACATTTTGACATAGTTTGACATTGTTTTGGGCTATGGTGTTATACTCATTATACTAGTATACTTATGTATTTTGAGACACCATCATGATACGTATATGAAATTTGAGATACATTGATATTAATTTTTAGGTCCTATGAGACCGATGGACATGTATATGATATTTATTTGATATATATATGATGACATGTTTCTTATCTAGATTTATCTCATGTTTAACATTGATTAGCATTGATTAGTAGTATAGATGTTTATGTTTATGTATGATTTGTTAATTTATTACTTATGCCATGTTTATGAGATGTTCTATTAATTATCATATGACTATGTTGTATTACTCATTTTTATTCTTATTCAAAGATGCTCATTTGTATACACACATAATAAATCATTTATTTCTCTTTTTTATTACTCATGGATTTAGTCATGTGTTTGGGTTTTTTTTTTTTTTTTGATATATTGGAGAAGATACTACCATTACATTTATATAATAGAATCTATGTGCATGTTTTTAATTTAGTTTATGATATTATGCATGATATTTATGGATAACTAAAACTAAAATATACACCCTAATAATTTAAAGCTTAATTTAAATTTAAATATAAACAACCTAGGAATAAGATATGGATAATCAAATCCTAAGTATAAATATAATAAATAAATCAAGTGTAATCCTAAATGCAAAAATTAACAACCTAAGTACATGATATGGATAATCAAGAATTAAGTGCAAACAAAATGTAATAATCTTATTACAAATGAAACACAAAAAGACAAAATAAAAACAAAACAAACAAATAAAATAAATAAAAAGATAGAAACAAACAAAACAAATGAACAAAATGAAAAAGAAACAAACAAAAAATATAACCAAACAAGATATACAAATAGAAACAACACACAAACACAAACAAACAAATACCAATAATAAACTATACAAAAAAATAAACAAACAAAATTGATAAATAAACAAGAATAATAAAATAAACAAAATGTACAAACAAACAATAAAACATTAATAAAGCAAAATAGGTAAGATACAAAAAAACACTAAAAAACAAAAATAGGTAAAACACAAATAAATAACAAAAAACTAATTAAAAAACATGGAGAAACAAGTAAAACAACACTCGAATAAATAACTAAACAAAGACAAAACAATAATAAACAAACAAAACAACAAAATAGACAAACAAAACACCAATAAATAAAAATAATTAAATAAACAAACATGACACAAATAAAATAAATAAAGATAGATAAAATAAACAAATGAATAAACAAAATAATCAAAACATACAATAAACAAAGAAAACAAAATAGTGAAAATAATTATACAATCCAAAGAAAAAAAAATTGCAAGAAAGAAACTATTCTAAAAACACAAAAATAAACAAACTAAGCTACACAAACAATGGTTAATCATAATGTTAGTGCAAATATAGAACATGTTATTTGTGTATGTGTAATAGAGGTGTTAGTCATGGCAATAGGGTGACCCCTATTCTAGGTAACAATGGCACTGATAAAAAAACAAAAAAATAAAAGACTAATAGTTTCCCCTAGGCTATAAAGAAATAATGACACAAATAAGATGATAAACATTGCCCCTAGGCTATAATATATAATGAAGTAAACAAGATTTCACAAATATTGCTCCTAGTCCATAGGAGACAAAAAAATAACACAATTAAAATGGGGATAATAGAAGAAAAGGAAGGGGTAGATGAGTTGACTCTAGATGTACTAAGAAAGTGAATGTTACCTACATAATTCCATGGACATAAGATCCAATGTGAATTTTAGGCCAAATGTAGTTATCCCAAGATATGGTATAGAATAAAATAAATGATAATAAAACATGATTAACGTGAAGAGGAACATAGGAATGATCTTGTAAAATGGTGATCACATGATGAAAGACGGGATGATATTTCATAATCATGAAAGCATCAACAACAAAAAATTACACAAGCATGATTGTATGATTTAGGTTAAAACTACACTGAAAGATAAAAGACAAGTATCCACAAATGAAATGAATTGATAATTCATATTATCTACTACATATTTCTTATAATGAGAATGATATTACATAATAGAAAGAGCATTCAAACATCAAGTAATCACAAAATGGTGAGAGCGTAATAAAATCCAAGTGGTCATTAGTTCATCAAAATTGAATATATAATACTCATAACATCAACTCACAAAATGGAAAGGGTGTACAACTAAGGATAATAAGGATGAGGAAACTAAATGACAAGTGGTTACTCATGAAATATTTAGTAGTCCCAAAATCCTTAAGGCAAAGAAGCAGTCAAAAAAGAAAAGGTGTGGCTAAGCTAACCTAAGATACCCCATGTATTCAAGTGCTTCCTACATAATCTATGTAGACCTTAGGTCGATCTAGTTCTCCTAAAAATGAGATTAAAAATACCAAAGTGGTCTAAGAATAGACTAAATAGATAATATGGCCCATCCCAAAAAAATTTGATGACTTTATATCTCACATGAAAATTCTAAGTTAATTTTCATGATTTTATATTTTTTAGGATTTTATAGATTTTGAAATTATTTCAAATATTTTTGGAAGTTTTTAGGTATATCAACTCAATAAATAATTAAGAGATATATAATGGTCCAAATATCAAAACATTTCATGTTCAAATAAAAATTAATCATAAAATAGTGAGAGCATTCAAACTAAAATTGCTCACAAAATAACAAGAGCATTCAAACTTAGATTACTCATAAAATGGTGAGAGTGTGGCAAAGGGAGTGACTAATCTATCCTTAATGTGATCAATAACTACCTATATAGTCCCATAGGACCTTAAGTCACTGTAATTACACCTACACAAAAGGTTTCTAACTAAGAACCAATAAGTTTCAAGTAAAGGCAAATGGTAAGGAAAATGGTAAGAATAATGGAAAAGTGATGCAAAAATACATGGTAAAGTTATTATACCTGATTTTCCCATAGTTATTTATATTTATGAAACAATGAAAATCATCAGTGATACTAATTTTCCCATAGGTGGTTATAATTAGTAGCATGAGATGGGAACATAATGACAAATGAAAATGCAATTGCTAGTACCATTATCATACTACTTTCATAAACTACCATTCGAATATGTAACTCTTAAATAATTATTGGAACTAAATCCATCATTAACCATTGAATGTGCCTAAAGTATAACTTAATTGAAACCAAGGCCAAATGGGATAAGTAAAATTAGGTAAAAGGAACTAGTTGGTGAAGGGTTAAGGGTATGGTAGAATGGTAAAGAGTAAAATACAAATAATAGGTATAATGTGGAAAAACTTATATGATACCTATAGATAATAATATGAGTCCCTCAAGCATAAAATGTCTAAGGTGCATTATGTTAAATGGTTCATCATGTTCATCTCCATATAGTGTAACAATCATATATGCTCTATAACTATAGTTGGAAACAACTACATAGGGCCATAACCAGTTCAGTTAGAACTTTTCTTTTTTCTTGGTTTAGCATTTACATTTTATGATTATATTTTAGCATAAGGTCACCAAGCTCTAATTAATGATGCTCAATGTGCCTATTATATTTTCCATTTAGTCAATTCTGATAATTCTAAATATTATTCAATGTGGCCAAGCATTTTCCATCAAGTAGGTCTAGCTCTTGTAGGAGATCTACTCTATAGTCTTCATCATTGATGATGTGTTGCAAAAAAATTTAGAGAGAAGGCAAATAAACCTTAATGGGAATAATGACTTAAATTCCATAAATAAGTGAATAGGGCATAGATCTTGTTGGAGTACATAATGTGGTACCATATGCTTAGAAGGAATTAAATAGATGCAAGTGCCAATTATGACCAACATAATTGAAAATCTTCTTCAAAATATTGATAATAGTTTTATTAGAAGCCTCACCTTGTTCATTACCTTATAGATAGTAAATAATAGAGAAACATTGTTTGATGTGGTATTCATAAAAAAAAGTGCTTTCATATCTTTATTATTGAATGACCTTACATTATCATATATAATGTTGTAGGGGATGCCATATCGGTAGATGAGATGGTGTAATATAAACTTGGATATCTGGTTATCAATGATGTAAGTGAGGGGAATGGATTCCACCCACTTAGTGAAGTGTTTGGTAGTAGTCATAACGTGTTTATGGCCATTTTAAGATGTTGAATTGATATTCTTGATGAGGTCGAGTCCCCATGTTGAGAATGACTATGGTGTTGTGAATAGTTTAAGTGTCTTGGCTAGAGTATGAATTAAATTAACATGATTTTGACACTTAACACACTCTTCACATATGGAGCTATGTCTACTTCTATTTTTGACCATTAATAAATAGTACATAGGAAATATTTGGCTAAGATTACCTTGTTGATGTGGGCTCCACACACTCCTTTTTGGACTTCCTTTGATGCTAATATGGATTTTATTAAAGGTAAAAATTGAGTCAAAGTTCCATCATAGATTATAAGATATAAGGTTGGTCCAGGTAAGGTATACTGAGAGGATTTATGAGTGAATGCTTTTTTTTATGTGATAAATTGGGAGGCATAGTTTGGTCTTGAAGATAGGCATATATATCTAAGTACCAGGGAGATGTGGGACCAATAATGTCACAAACCATCTCAATGGATGATTTTTCATGTTCCTATATTAAGAGATGTTCCATAATAAATTGATAATCCCTCACTCTATTTGTGATTTAAATTATGAAACCAATAGAGGCCATAACATTAAAAAATTTATTATTAGCCTACGATATTATTTCAAATTGGATTTTGGCAATCTACTACTTGAAAGTATTGACCATCTCTTTATACAATACCAAATTCTCATCCTTGGTCTAGTACTGGGTAATGAATTTATTGATGATTAATTAATAATCACCATACACCAGTAAATGTTGAATGTTTCATTGTACTACTTGGAAAAGACCTGAATTAAGTGTTTTAAAGTCAACCATGTTATTTGTACATAAAAATACAATACGAAATATTAGAAATGAGATCCCCTTGTGGCATAACAAATAATATTCCAACCCCTGATTCATGATTAATGAATGATCCATCAAAGTACATCTTTCATTTTTTGGCCTTAGGAGGTGCATCCACTTCTTCAATGGTCATAATGTCCTCATCTAGAAATCTAAATGTTTGAGGCTGAGTATCCTAAAGAAGAACTTCAACAAGTTTATCCATGAGTACTTTCCCCTTAATGGACTTCTAGTTGGCATATTCAATTTTAAACTCAATTAATATCATGATCCATTTTGCCATATAGCCTTGTTGAACTGATTTAGAAAGTATATACTTGAGTGGATGTAATTTGGCAATGACAATGGTCCTATTTTTTAGCATATAATGATGAAAATTTTGGGATATGAACACCATTTATAAAAAGGCATTTTAGATAGATGTATAATTATGTTCATACATGACCAATGTTTAGCTCAAATAATACATGACATGATATTTTACTTATTCTTCATGATATGCCAAAAGTGCCCCTAGGGCATTCTCAGTTGCTAATAGGTAAAGGAGTAATGGCTTGTTTGGCATGGGTGGAAAAAAAATAGGTGGGTTGGAAAGATATTATTTAAGATGATAGAATGCTTTTTGACACTCTTCATTCCAAGAGAATGTAAAACATTTCTTCAACAAGTGTGTAAATAGATGGAATTTGTAATCTAATTATGAGATGAAGAATTTGATAGATTGAATATTTACCTACAAATTATGGAGTTGGTTCAAGGTAGTTGGTGGTGGCATTTCAATAATCTCATGAACTTTAGTTGGGTGAACTTTAATTCCCCTACAAGAGACAATGAAACCTAACAATTTTTCAAAATTTATGTCAAATACACTTTTCTTCAAATTAAGCCTAATGTTGTACTCATGAAGTCTCTCAAATATTTTTCTTAGCATGGATGGATGATTAGAATGAGTCTTTTATTTACACAAGATATCATCAACATAGTCCTCAAGAATGTCATGCATCATGTCATGGAAAATCACTATCATAGCTCTTTGGTAAGTGGCTCCAGCATTCTTAATTCTATATGGAATCACATAATAATAAAACATTCCCCATAGAGTGGTGAAGAGACTCATATGTTTTTCTTTTGGTGTTATTATTATATGATTATAACCTAAAAATACATCCATTAAAGATAACATTTCATAGTTGGTTTTTGAGTTGACTATCATGTCAATATTAGATAAAGGAAAGTCATGTTTTAGGCATAATTTGTATATAACTCTAAAATAAATGTAGATTTTGATACCTTATATCATTTTTCTTACTATAATAATGTTTGAAATCCACTCTAAATATTCAATTGACCTAATGCATTTTACATCTAAGAGTTTTTCCAACTCTTTATTAACAAGAAAAATAATATGAGGATGCATATTATGTAGCTTCTACTTAATGTGTTTATCATAAAAATGTACAAAAATATGTTGTATAATTAAATTAGGGTTTAAAATTAACATGTACAAATAGGGGTATGCAAATATGTAAACAAATTACCTCAAAAGGGATGTAAAAACTGCACATTCCTCTTCAATGAGAGATTTGCCTAGTTTAATCCAATTCAGGTCCCATGGGCTCCTAATATTCACCTCTAAAGTGTCTTCCATAAGAAATTAAGAACCTTCATCTAAAATAGTAAAAAAGGAGGTGAACTAATTGGAAATTTAAAATTCCTCCAAATGGACTGGATCATCTAATTCTCCTAAGTAGGATGAATCAAAATCTCCCAATGTTAGCATTGGGCATGAAACAAATACATCAGGGCACTCTTGAATAATTTATGAAAAATATTTCCAATCCTCAATACTAATATTTCATCCATAACTAGGTTATTGGATATATGTCTCCTACTTTTCATAGGAAGAGGGATGAACATCCCCATCTAATGGTGCCAAAAATTAGTTTTCACTAGGAGACATTTTTTTCTTTTTACTTTTTCCATGGTTAAAAAACACCTCAAAGAGGTTTTCACTTTTAGACCTCAATGTTTGATTTCATTTTTGTTTTTGGATAGGTAAGTTCACCCACTCTCTAAAGTAGGTAGCAAGATTGAACTTAATAGCAAAGCCCTGCTTGTATTCTCCAAGAGGAATGTGACTTCTCAATCTGATAAAGTTGTATATGGCCTCATCATTTTCAAACTCATATAATAACATTATTGACTCTTGTTTGTCCCAACATATCAATTATGAATGGTAAAGGGTTAAATATGAAGGTTGATAAATAAGGTTAGTAGTGTAAATGGTAGGGCATTTAATTAAATTTTTAGTAGTTGGGTCATTATAAATGATATAATCAAACCTTACATCATTATCAACATTATCATCTCTAGTTATTGGTGTTTGAATGTGAACGAAGTACATGGGGTCACCCTTAGGTGGTTTAAATATAATACCATGAGTTTACTTATACTTGGTCATTGAGACTAGTTTGATTATGCCTTATTAATGTGACCCTAGGTCTGTGCCTTCATAATATAGGTGTTGCATGATATGGTTAGGGATAGGATAATTTACACTTTGGTAATAGTCATCTAACTCATTAGAGTAGATCCATGAATCATCTTCTGCTATGGGGTCATGTTCTAGGCTAGAGGCTAGTTTGAAAATAATGGGATTATTCAACATATATTTTCCTTTGGTTTCTGAATCCATGTGAGTAGCTTTGTCCTTAGGTCTCCCATAAGATTCTATATTTTTAGGTAATTTAGAAATATGGAATGCATTATGGGTACTATATTTTTTGAAACCTTAGTTAGATATATAGAAGTGGTTGGAAATTTATGGTGGAGGCATAGCTAAGGTAAAGGATAATCTATTTGGGTTAATGTAATTAGATTTTAGGCATGATTCAATGGCTTTTTCATTTTTTGAATATTGTTTTGTCTGATTTGGGCATATGATTCATACCAAACTAGTTATTGTAGCTTTTACACTCAACCTCAAGGCACTTATAATATTGATATGGATAAAGATTAATTGGTATAGTTACTTCCATTCTTAAATGTGGAAATTTTATATACTAATGCAATGTAGAAGTTATAATCATGATTTCATGGATGTAGGGTCAGCCCAATAACATATTTTAAGATAGTTCCACATCCCAAATTTGCCATAAAGTGTCATAGGTCAAAGTCCCAATGATCACTAGTAAGATAATGGTACCTTGAGATTCCCATTCTTTATTATTATATGCCTTGATAATGATGGTATCTAGATGAAAGTTAGATATTGCATATCTAATATGTTTGACCAACTATAGAGACATAATGTTAAGACTCAAAAATTTGTCTATAAGGACACATTTTACTCTATGATTCATTATACCAACCTAAATGTATAATAAGTTATTATTCAAAGGATATAGGAATGACATGTCACTTTGGTCAAATGTAATACATTAGCCAAGGGAGAAGTGTCCTACCATGGATTAAAATTATTCTAGAGTGATGTCATTTAGCATAAGGGATTGATTCAAATACTCATTTAGAATGTCTTTATGGATAATGAATGTATGCATCAAATCCATAATGGTTATGTACATAGGTGTCTTTTTCATTTATTATATAATATCATAGACCATATCCTTAGTTTTTTATGTTGGTTTATTTATGATAGGCATGGAAGGATAATTAAGCTTATTTATAGTGTTTGGCTATAGTCTTTTGATAGTGACCCTAGATCATCGAGTTGTAATTGGACAATCTCAATCTAGAACTTGGCTTTGGTAGCTGGATGGGTAGGTAATGAGGCATTTAATGATTATTATTGGATGGTATGGACCCTAATTATCAAAATTTTCTATATAATAATCATCAATATAAGGTGGTTGGTAAGCATTGGTTAGCAAATAGGCTTTATTGGGCAAAGGCTTAGGTTTTTTGCTAGTTGGTCTAGGATTAATATTTATAAAAATAGCATTAAAAGTTGAAACATGTCTTACAACATTGTTATAGGTATATAAAATGGAATGATGGCATCCTTGGTTGGTTTGGTCATTTTCCCTTGGTTTTGACCATTATAATACTATTATTATGGATGGCATTATTGTTATTGATTTTAAAATGGAGTTTTATACTGTTGTTGTTATTGTTGGTATTGATGTTGGTTACTATTATTTTTATGTTGTGGAAATGGTTTTTGGTAGATACCTAAGTTATGACTTTTTGTAGGAGAATGGGTGTCTCTTTATATCTCTCCATTTTTTATCATATTTAGAATAAAATACCTAAGTTGGATACACCATCTTATGGAATGTCATCTAACATGATGATACTCATAGAATTCATGTTCTTTGTACCAATTAAGAAAATAAATCCCTTTATGAAATGACTTCAGTATCAACCAACTAATCATATTTACTTGAACCAATCATAGGAACACAAATTCAATAGGATTCACTAAGGTCATTGAATGGTCTTGAAATGGGTGGTGTTCTCCTCAAAGTAGGTGCTTGTAATTGGTTTTGATTTTTTGGTAGTTGGTTTTGTGGAGGTCTTGGTTGAATATATGGAGGAGGTGGTTGTTGAGTGTCTGGAGGTAAATAGACAACTGTTGTTTACACCATCTAAACATGGCATAATTCAGTAACCTCATTAACAATAACATTATTATTATGGTTTTAGAGTTTAGGTATGTCATTGTTATTGGCTTGAGGTGGTGTTAAAGCTGGTATTTGATTTGGATTCTAATTATGGTTCTGGCCTTGGTTTTGGTTTTGGTTTTGATTAGAATAAGATAGATTGATTATACCTTTATTGAAAAGGGATTTTTCAATCTATATTATTTTTTATATAATCTCTTCAAATGTATGAGAATATTGTAGCATGAAATGGTATGATATCTCATTATGTAGGCTCTTAGTAAATATTGTATCCAACTATTTTATCTAGTAGATTATGAGTAAACTAGCTTGTTAGTGATTTCTAACATTTCAAGAATGGAGAAAATCTTTCACCAGTCTTATGTTTAGCTTGGAATAATTCAAAACAATAATCACATGCTTGATAGTATATGAAAAGTGTTATACAAACTTCTTTGAAAGATAATTGAAGTTAGATATAAAATTATTTGATAATTTAAATAACCATCCCAAGGCTTGTCTAGCTAGACTCCTTAGAAAGAATAAAAGTGAGTATATGTTTCTATATGCCACTAGCTGGTAAAAAAAGTTATTTTAGGTGCTCTTTAGCATTGCATTTTACTTTGTATTTTTCAAATTTAGATAGATTTTAACCTAGAAAAAATGGTATTTATAGATACTCCATGTTGAATGGGTAAGAACATATCTCATTCAGTCTAGATTTATTTATTTTCTGATCTGTATAGCTTGAATGTCATCCTTTATCAATTTAAACTCTTGGTCAAGAAAATCATAAGGATTAGCCTTTTATTATTGAGGTTATGCAATCAAAAGTGGATTACCTTAACCAGGGTAGGCATATTATGGAATGTTGGTTGAATTGGCTAGACAACTAGATATGCATATTCATGCATTAGGATTATATTATGGATAAGGAATGCACTATTATTGAAGCACATTCTAGTTTAGATTGGATAAATAACCTTAGCCATTGAATTATGGCTATCATAATGGCCTTTGGTTGCAAAATTTGTTGATATTATTGGGTTTTGAAAGGAAATTGTTGCCTACTTGTTGAAACTTGTTATATATAGGGAACACATTGTTTACTAGATCCCTATTATTGTAGGTGTTAATAATTAGATATTTGTTGTACATGTGATACCCATTAGGTGAAAGGAAATTAATTATGAACACCTAGTACTTTTTTTATGTAAAAACCTTATTTTTAGTTGGACACCTATTATTGACTATGCACTTGTTGAATAGGCACTTGTTGTTGGTTAGGCAACTATTTGGGGTTTGGTAATTGTTATTGACAAACTAGAACTTTATGACCAATAGGAATACATTATTGGCTAGGTAATGCTTATGATTGGTAAGGTATATTCATCTATGCTTGTTATGGTGGAACATTAATTTTCACCTATTAAGGTGGTGTGGTGTTCTAAAATTTTTATGGTGGTAATGTGGTTTGTTATTTGTTAGTTGCACACTTGAGGAAGTATTTTATTTAGGAGTGGAGGTTTCTTTTTTATTTTTAGAAATAGGTATTGATAATTTGGCCTCTTAGGAAAATTTCAACCCGTATAATCAAAAACCTTCTCTAAATACCCCTTCAATCTTATACATGGTGATCTTCATGCAATATGATGTCTTATTTGGTCTCTTTTGTAATAATTCTAGCATTATTTAAGGTGTAAATGTATGGGCTAAACACTACTTGAGAGATCCTCATGTCATGACGTATTTTGAGTCTTTAGATGGTGTACCAAGTTGTCATAATGGTACTTAGGTGAGTGGATGTGTGTAAAAAGTCATTTGAATCCTAGAGAATGGTATTTTTCCTTTTTTAATAAAGTTAAGGTTTCTTATAAAAAACTAAGGTAAATGGGAAAGTTTAAGGTTTTTGGTTCTCATTACATTTAGGCCTATTTTAAGCCATTTCTTAAGAAGAAAAATTGATAGTATGATATAGGCATATCCAAGTCTATTTTAAGTCATAACATAAGGTATATAATGTATCTAAAGTTATATTCCATGGTATATTTATCTAAAATTGTTTTAAGCCTTAGTTTATCCTTCCAAGTCATCAAATGACCCTTAAAACATCTCATATGAGTCAAATTGCATTGTAAACCTTTAGAAAAGGGTATCTTTTGATGTCACATTATATTAAGAATTTCATAAGAGGTACCCATAGCAATCATATTATAAATTTAGGATAGTTTCATATGCATAAATGTGTCCTTTTTAAATTTAAAAGACATCTTCCATTCACCAAATGGGCCCCACACATGGAAAATGACTCTCCAAATTCCATCTACCCATACCATATATTTTAAACTCATATTTGTCTCTTAGTTTCCCTCTATCTACCCTCTAATGGCTTCTCAAACTTTTAGACCTAGAAAATTGTAGAAAATAAGGTGTTTTATAGGTGTTTTCAAGCTTGTATGGATTTGTACAATCATATATATACAATGGGAGGTTAGATACTATATGAGGATCCATGGAAGGTAGCTCAGAGAAGATTCATGGCTTGAATGTGCAAGGAAAGGTAGGTAAAGTAGTGGAGTTACCATTAACCCCTTTGTAAGCTCACAAGGACCAAATTGCATTACTTAGTATAATATGTATAAGAACATTTAGGGCTTGATATCTTAGCTAGAGGTGAGGAACCTAGTAGGCTTGTAATTAGTGGAATTTATTCTCATATATATCCCTTGAGCTTTATGATCAATTGTTAAGATCCCTAGATGATCTTAAGCTAAGCCCTCTACAAACCCCATAGGACCTAATAAAAGTAGATTCATGAATATTTTAAGCTTGTTGTGGTGGACCAATCATGGAAGAAGGTATCCAAGGGTTTTTTAGTGTTTTATACTCCTCTAAGTATGTATCTATGGTACTTTCAAAGTTAAGTTAACCCACATACCCATTTGTTTGGCACAATTACAAGTTATGAGAGAGAGTTTTGTGTTTCAAAAAGTAACATAACATGAAATAATATAAATACATATTTCTATACATCCTATATGTTTATCACGCACTTCATCATATCACCATTGATAAGATCAGACTCCTTTAAGCTCTCACCATATCAATGAGGAAGGAAGGCTCAAGTTTATCCTCATAGACAGTCCATCTTTAGGTGGTAAATGCATGATTTATGTCTTCTTTATATGGAAAGAGTGATTCAAGGATGTGGAAGAAATCCTCTCTCAAAGAAAAAAGTTTCCTTAGGGCCCTTAAAGACTAAAATACATAAAACTAGCTCCAAATTATAATCATTATATTATTAGCAGAGTTTAAGATTTTATATCCTAGTTTAAGGTTGTTTGAGATCTCATAGGTTTCATTTTTATCTATTATAATCCTTGATCCACTTATCCAAAAATCATATTTTTTTGAATATCCAAGTATAAGATACCTAGGGATTAGTAGGATGGTATTAAGTAAGATAAGGGAAGTTCTCATGGTCTCATTGGAATGTATATCTATACTAAAGATACAAGGCCATTTTCACCTCATAATCGGTTGTGTTTTACAAACTCCAAAATTCAAAAGGACTATGTAGAGACACATGTAAGGAACTATTTTTTATTAAATCACTTGAAGTTTAAACTAGTGTAGAGGATACCTAAGAATGAATTTTATAGACCTATAATATAAGGAACATCTATTTAATTATAATCAAAAAATCATTTTTAACTTATGTGAAAATCATACACTTTGAAGAGGTGAGCTTAAACTAGAACTTATAGGTCTATCTCTAAAATGCGGGAGGTATGCATATGTAAAGTTGAGCATCAGGTCCTTATTAATGTGAAAATCAAATAATAAGGGATACCTACTCAGTCTAAGTTATATGTATCAATTCTCTCATAAGTTCATCAATGAATCATAGGGTTTATAAGCCTATAGGCTCAAATGTTCATACACATAAGACTATAGTTACAGTTTTGAAGAAACACTAATAGATTGATGAGGTGAAGAAGGTTCAATTGGTAAGAGGAAAAAAATATGGCCACCAACATGATTATGGCACCCAAGGATACAATGGAACATTAATTCACATTTCAAATGAGCTAAAAAAGTTAGACATACACATTTATATCCTACAGGCCTGACTATAGGTGGAGAATAAGTTGAACATCAACCCTATTTAGGGTGTCTTCAATGTGAGAAAAATGTATTTAGATTGAGAAGCCATGTAAAAAGGGTTATAAATGTTGATAAATAGAGATAATTTTATGATGAAATAAAATTACACTCTCTCACATAGTCAAAATACAGGACTGAAACCTACATGCAAGACTTTAGACAAGAAGGTGAGAATGTTAAAAACTATGCATGGTGATAAGGTGATAAAGGGGTAAAAAAGTCTCCTCATTTTTTTTGAATATTCACAATATACTTGTAATTATTTTATCCTCTAAATAAATGAGATCCTTTATAATCCATTAGGCCTAGTGGGCCTAAATAGGTAGCCACAAGCTTAGACTAAAAATTGGGGACACATTTGCATGTTTGGAAGTGTTTTAGAGTTTTAAAAAAATTGAGGGGAAGTAAAAAAGACATAACAAAGGTTTCCAATAATATATGAGTCTTAGGTTAAATAAATAAGGAATTAAACCAAGAATTAGGGTTGCACAAGCCTAGTTACTCATAAACCCTAGACAACTTATGAGAGGTATGTAGATTAGAATTGAGTGAAGTATAAATAAAAAGGTGTTGTCAAACCCTAAAAGAATGTTAAATGAGCATAATTATATCAACATTATAAATTATATAACAGACTAATTAGGTATATAACAAAATTAGTTCAAGCACTTGCCATGAATAGTGATGAGCATGATAGGCCTAAGAGAGAGGGATTGAGATGGTGGTTAAAATAGTTGGTAAACAATGTAAAATGTGGAGACTAGGTGGAAAGTGATGCTATGATTTAATTAAAGTCATCAATGATTACCTATAGTTGACTCAAGTTATTGAGAATTAGTTTATACCTATAAGGCATAGATTCATCCTTTACCCCTAAAAACCATCATCATCTCAGTGATAGACTCTAAACCACATGTTAGGCCTAAGATCATAAAAAGATATATAGTGATGCTATATGTCCTAATATCTTTTTTTCTAAATATAGGAATACAAATAAATGGCCATTTTATTCTTAACACCCCTCTCAATCTCAAATATCCTAAGCTACCACCTCAAGCTACCAACTCAAACACTCATATATTACATAGCAAGATGACTTAGTCTTGCCCAACATTATGAACAATCCTTAAGGCTATTAGCCCACCCAAAATGCTTACTAAAAGATCAAGGTCTACCAAATTTCACTCACATATCACCATAAAAGTTGCATGGGATTAGGATATTTTTAGGAGTTTTTATGGGGTATATGGGCTAAACATCCTTGGAAAAAGGTATTGGTTTTAAGGTATGTAATCTATGAACCATCATTAAGATGGTAGGCTACTAAAACCCTATAAAAACCTAATAGAGACCTGATGGGAGAAAACATAAATAATTTTCACTAAAATTTCTTTAATGGTACTAAATACACTTGAAACACATGATTCACTTTGAGGAGGTCTCATCCATGTCACTTGTTTGTATGAATAGTTATATGAACCCCTAAAAACCTAATTTTTTAAAGGTTTTATGGTATTTTCAAGGTGTAGAGTTATGTGAAAGTTTGATTATCATTGGGTAAGGTAATATTAAGGTAATTAAACTATCTTATTTCATAAAATATTCATAATTATGTCTATAAAATATCTTATAGGTCTGCACCAAATGGGCAGTCTGTAATTGCTAGTGAAAGGTAACCTAGTCACCTAGATGGGCAAAGTTGCATGGTGTGTACTATCTAAAAGGAATACATCATGATGTGAAAAAAAATTTTATATCTATAAAATTCTCAATAACCTTTTCTCAATATATTATTTATGTCTCATGGTCAACCAAGCATCTAACACTAAGAGACTAGATCCAATTTCCTAGTAGGTCCACTTGATTAAGCAAGAAAATATGTTGGTTGGCATGAGGGGATGCTGAGTGAGTAATTAAAAGGTCATGTCACCCTTATAACTAATACATAAAGGTGATTATACACACTTCATGTTCATAATGGATGATGGGATAATTTTTCAAGCCTATTCAACATACATAAAGGGAAGGTGGGTTGCTAAATGCTCTATGGAGGCCTAATTACACAACAATTATGCCTTGTAAATATTGTGAGGAGAGATAATTGACAAATTTGGAATTATAATCCTTTATATGGAGTCAAAATTATCAAAAAATAGACATCAAATGCCTGAAAGACTCATTGATGACATCTCACCACTAAGGCAATGCATGGAGGTGGCATGGAGCAGTTGTTGATGCTTGTAACAAATGATGGAGTGGAGGAGGGTCATTAATGACCTATTTATTCCTTATAAATTACATATTTCCCTCTCTTTATTTATTTATTTTCTATTAATTGAGTCTTTAAATCCATTGTATTCATTCCTCTATAGGGTATGAAGATATTCTACCCAAATTTATACTTTGTCACCTCTTGAACTAATATAAGGATTATTTTAGCTTATCCAATACTATTTTAGTGTGTTATGCTTGTTTTATTTGAATAAATGGTAGGTTTATCTTCCTTCTTAGGTCCTTACCTCACCTAGATGCTATTGGGTTTTTATATGAAGGTCACATAGTGTGTGAAGGTGTTAGTGGTTGTGTTTGGAGTGGATTTTGACTAGTAAGTGTCTTGAACTAGACCTTCCCTTCATGAAGCCCATGTTATGATCACATAACATATCCTCTATGTGAAACAATATTTTTTTTAATACTTTTGAGAAAGAGATTAAATCACTTTTTTGGTTCATTATTATTGTTAAGAAGTCAAATAGAGTGGACACATCATATTGGTGCATCACCTCTAGTAGTATATGTTTCTTTTCATGCATTTATCTCTCCCTTGTCACCCCAAAAAGTCAATAGGTTTATAATTTTATCCATTAGTGATGTAACATGGGATATATCCCCATAAAATATAGTTTTATCCTATCCATAGGTCACCCACAGTCTTGGGCTAATCCCATGTTACCCCAAACTTGGATAAGTATGAACAATCCTCTCCTAAGGGTGAAAATTGGTGAGTCAACAATAGGTGTAACTAATCATTATTTTTTTTAATCCACTCATAACATTATTTTAATTAATTTTATATGTATTTATTGATTATAAACTAAACCCAATTTGGTTTAAATTAAAATTCACTTGCATGGTATCTGCAACATTTTCAGTGAGGTCTTCCATTTGAGAGACAATCTCTTACATTAAAATATGGACATTATACATGTCACCAACCAAAATTATTTGGATAAATGGGTCTAAAAATTGGCTTGTGTATCTAAAAAAATCCATTTATTACCTTATTGATGGAGTTATCTCAATAAGCAGTGTGTTAGAAATAGCCCTTGTATTAAGATTGGGAGCTAGGTTGAGATAATTTTGGTACGGTTATTATACCTATTATATTTATTTATCCATATTTCCTTTACCTTTTTCAAGCATATTTTTGTCTTTTTGTGGAGTATGGACTAAAGCTTGACTATAACTAGTTTATTCATATTTGAATGGTTGAATCTGAGGCACATTACTAGGAGTTATATTCAAACTACTCTAACTTTTATGTGGGAAGTCTATTAGAAACTTGGATCCTACTTTGATAGCTCTATCAATAAATTCATATTTTTATCTAACAAACAACATTCAAACAAGTATGGATATTATTTTTTTTGTTTTGGTGTAATAACATAATAAGGCTCTTATTGTTGTCTTTGTTCAATGTTAGGCATCATTTGAGCAAGGTACTATGTTTTTCACTCTAGCTCCTGGCCTGGATAAGGAGGTACAATCAACAAATACTACACTAAAGGGTCATTCCTTTATTTAATGTATAGAATGTTATAATATGGATAAGGATATATCTCATAAGCTATGTCATTATATGACTCTTGAACAAAAGGGTCATTGGTCACAAAGTTCTTGTAGCCCAGATTATACATGATCATATTATGTATGTAATGAGGCATGTTTAGATCCATGGATATGTCTTGTGAAAAAAAAAGGGTTTAAGGTAACAAACAACCAAGGTCTAAAAAAATAAACATTGGCTCTATGAAATAAGCCCAAAGGGTAAAACAACTAAACTAAACAAAGGCAAAAAATAAAATAAACATGAAACCAGTCTAATAAACAATATTGATTTGCCCACAGGTTGTTATAATCATTGGAAAAAATAACACAGGCTCAAAACTCATCTATGGATAAGGTACTAATTTTCCTAAAGAAAGTTATAATCAATGACAAAAGATTTTGGACAAAGTATAACAATTGTGAACTAGGATAAAAGGACAACAATGATTTTCCCAAAGGTAGTTATAATCATTAGAATAAAAAATAAAGCTAAACCCATAAATAAATAACTCAAACAAGAATTCAAAATCAAACTAAACTAAGGTAATTGGCTTAGATGCCATTAATTAAATGGCTTAATAAGACTCAATATTTGATTCAAAAGACAATTTTTGAATAAAGAAATAAGATATTTGAAATTTGGTACAACAAATTTCAAATTAGGCACATGGTAATAACTTAGCTCAAAGGATTCTCAAACAAGGTATAAAATAGAAACTAATAGATAGGTCTAGGCAAGGGGTATTTTAGATCAAATATGAAATCAGCCCAAGTAACACAATCCAAATACAAAATTTAGATAAGATAAACCCAAACTAGATGAGGCTTTGGTACAAACCTGATTAGTTTAGGATTTGTACTTCAAAATGTTGAGTTTTAGATTTAATGTGAAAAGAATCAAATGTTTGTAATGAAAAAGGGGGAGATTGAAATGGGTAGTGTGATCAATAATTTGAAATAAGAGAGGTATAAAAATGGTTTATAACTTGGTTTCAAAAGAGATAAGATATTTGGAATGATTTAGGCAAAAAACAATGCTCCTTCAAATAAATGACTTGATAAATGGTTTTGGACACAAAAATCTAAGGCAAATGTTTGAGTCAAAATGGGGAATGTAATGATGCCCCATTTAAACATGTGACACACAAATGGTTTTGGAATAAAAATCAAAGATAAAAAGTGTGACACAAAAATAGACATAGTAACACCTCTTAGGCTGAAGGGGTGTAAAAAAAATCATAGTTTTGTACTTGTTTTGAAGTGATAATACAAATAAATAGTTTTGGTCTAAAAACACACATGTAAATGAAATAAAAATATAATTAGA
This sequence comes from Torreya grandis, assembly GCA_037957365.1. Taxonomy (NCBI): domain Eukaryota; kingdom Viridiplantae; phylum Streptophyta; class Pinopsida; order Cupressales; family Taxaceae; genus Torreya; species Torreya grandis. The sequence goes on along the minus strand of JARHVA010000154.1, from coordinate 4,201,224 downwards.
ACTAATGAATCATCCTATATCTAAAAATGACATGGGTGTGCATAGCTTCTACCAAAGTTTCCACCAATATACCAATGCTTGTGAAGAATTAAGTGTTAATACAAAAATTAAACTATATGTGTAGGTATAATTTTTATGCCTCCCTTTGTCTCTCGAGAATTTGTACATGTAATGAAATAAGAGTGAATATCACTCAAAATTTTGAAATAAATTCCATGGAAAGTGGGGTTAACTAAAATATATGTCTTAAACTCACTAAATTTTCCCAAGTGTGGCTGATACAAAGGTAAATTCATGTCAATGAAGTCCAAAATACCTAGCTTTTTATGCAATGGTCTAGTAATTTTCATAAAAAATTCATTCATTTACTTCTTATTGAATTATGATGCCTAGCTATGGTATGGATTGGGTACCCATTGGGATAGTTAGGCTAACCAATCACCACTATCCCATCCAATAGTTTACCTAATTTTTATACCGCACATAGAGTGGGGTTGGCACGATGATAAGAGATGAAACCCTAGGTTAACACACACCTATAAAACTTGTAAGGGAGAAATGGGCTCCTACCTACAATCCAAATACATGAAAATAAATTGGAAAGATTTTATAGGTCATTTCTAGGTCATGTAGGTCAATTAGAGCTTAAGGAGAGCATACATGATATTATTTTTGACAAGACTTTACAAACAACAAAAATAAACTAAGTATTTTTGGTCACCTAAGTTCCTTAAAGGTGATGGGGGGAGATCATACATGCAATAATTTCTAATTTTATAGAAATAAATAAACTAGTCTAATAAACTTTAAAATTTAGGTAGTAAAAATACAAACATAAAATGAAAAATTCCCTAAGATATCTAACTAAGATTTGTGTTCTTTTTAATATCACAAAATAAAAGTGTGATTTAGCCCTTTGGCCTTGTTTTCACTTGTAAAAAATTTGAAAGTAACTAAAAGACAAAAATGACTAAGTGGATTTTAAGCACCAAATAATAATGTATGTGAGATTTTAACAATGATTAAGTTTTTCCCTCTACACTTTAGGTCCTATAAAATGTTATGAGGTTTGATTTCCTAGAAGCCAAAAATCAAGTGAGTAAATAATAATCCATTTTAAGATTTTAGGTTTTTGAAAAACACAAAGTAAAGTCATTGTTTAACAAGGGTAAGCCACTGACTTCTTAAAAACACAAACACATATAGAAACTTTGGCTAAGTCAATGATTAGGTCAGGTGAAGCCACCAAAAAAAGCTTTAAAATACTTAAATAGAGAGTAAGTTTACCTGGTGAATCTAGAATTCAACATGAGCAAAGTTTTTGATTCTATAAAGTGAATACACCATTTCATAGGTCAAATTTATTGTTATGAAGATGTCATTTATATATAAATAAATATATCAAAAAAGCATGGGAATGGTGAAGTTACCATTACACAGGGTGAAGACACTATTTAATCAAAAGATATAATGATGTATATTTCAAGGCTAATGCTCTAAACTTTAATAATTAAATGCATTTATTATTAAAACTAAGGTTAGCATATCATTCTCTTTGGATATATGGTATGCATCATCCCACTAGGCATGTCACTGTGTACCTTAGGTGTGTTAAGAGTAAATAATATGTACATCAATACCTTGTTATTCCAAATGACAAAAATCAAGCATAAAAATACACTAAAACTAAACACTCTTACCTAATAACTAGGTAAAGCATAACATAATAAGCAAGATCATTGAATAGAGATAAATAAAATACAAATTTCTTACCTCATTTATCAAATTTGATTCTTACTTATTGGCATAAGGTTTTTTATGCTTGGCCTATGATGATTTTAGTCTTATATAAATTCTCTTCCATAGTGGTAGCATATCTCCAATAATCACTTTTGGTTTGGTGTGAAGTTTGGCATAAAATGGGAATTATAACACTACTCTCAAAGGTTTCAAGATGGTATTAGAATAACCTTACACACAAAATCATATTGGCATATGGTTTTGGCACTTGTATTTATATCTAAAATAAATAACTCTAACCCTAAGGAGGTTAGGTTAGATACTAACTTGGGTTGAGTCTAAATTAACCTAGGTTGAGTCAATCTAACCTTGGGTTAGGTCAAAGTACTCATGAAATATTGAAACCTCAGTTTTAGATATTTTTGAAGCATGAAAAATCACTTTATATATTTGGGAGTTGTGACTCATAATTTTGGAATATTTAAGAAATAATAAATCACTTTATTATCTCTTTTAACCTTTTAAATTCATCTTTGGCTAAAAAGTCCTTTTTTGGTAAATGAAATTTAGTAATTTGATTTTGAGTTCTTGTTTAGGAAATCTAATTAAGATTTTCAATGTAATTAATCTTACTTAGTGATTTTTTTATTTTGAAAATTATTTTAAATGTTATGAATTAAAATCTTGATAGAAAAAAAGTGTCAAATTACTAGGTCATAATTTGAATAGGGTTAAGACTGAACTAGGTTATTAGTGTATATAAGGTAATATAACAAATAATCTAGCCTTGTCATGTTTCTAGGAAATTAAATCCTATATATGAATGAATTTGGGAAATTAAGGTGATTTCCAAGCTTAAAATGTGTCTTTTAATAGAAATTCAAGTAAATCCTATTTTAGGCATGAAAGTGGCCAAATTTAAGTGTCTACAGATATTGTATTTATATCAATCCCTTTAGAGTAATAATTCACATTAAAAATAACTAATCAATGCATGATCAGCTTAGGGTAATGGGAGGAGTTTGTTCGATGGCATGTTAGGAGAAGTAAAAAGAGGAGAAGCAATAGGAAATATCATTAACAAAACAAATTCTACCTATAATTAATAAACTAAGATAAATAATTACCCATCTTGGAAGTGCATCTACCATCAATTTTCTCTAGATGGTGGTGGTGGGTAGCTAAAGTAGTGATGAGTCCAATGTGTTTGAGGCCCTTGTTGGCCATGATTTCTTGTTTTGTAACCTAGACATTTGTACTCATCATCCCTTCATCTTTTAATTTGTTTAAATTCCCTCCCCCATCAAAGATAAATAAAATGACCTTTCCCTGGAATGGGGTAAATTTATACATATCCCCAACAAGTTTTTCATTTTATCTACCATTCATAACAAAATTCAGATGGTGGCTTCTGGTGGAATTATTTATGGTGCCTTAGGGTAGTTTTTTTAGTATATAGGGGCATCAATATCCTATCTAGGGGAGTCTTGCCACTATAATAATGTCATTGAAACCCCATCCTTATCTATTATTCTTGATAGGTATATTGTAGGCATAGATGATGGAGGACTAGATATGGACTTTAATATCATTTTTTTTGTAACAATGGGGGTTGTTACATTTGCATAAAATGATAAGACTTTAGAGGATAAGGGTAAGAAATTCAAGCTAGAAGATGAATGGAAATTATTTGAAAAAATTTCATAGTGAATAGAAGAATCAAGAAATTTGATTCACATTTCTAAGGATCTAAAGGTTGATCATAAACCATTTGACAAACTGTCTAAAATAAAAATAGACTCTAGGATAGATATAAAGGTGAATAAAATAGGGCATATTTTTAATGGGTTGGTTATCAATTAGAATGAAATATTAAATTCATACAAGCCAAATAAATATCAAAAGAATTTATAGACATAAAAATTAGGGTTTCAAATTCTAGTGTGATCTCTCTCAAGGAACAAGGTGTGAATTTGGGTGGAATAATCAGATTTAGTAGTGGATTTAAATTAGAAAATAGAGATTTATATAGGGGTTTTAGTTGAGTCACAATTTTTAGTGTATCAGGGTAAAGCACTTAGATATTTCTCTTTGTTATCAATCTATAACATAGGCAAGGATTCAATCATCGTTCTAAATTTTAGATTTTGGGGAGGTGTTGAAAGGCCAAAATAAACATCCTCCTCCAAACCAATTTAATTTGAGGGATTAGTTAAAATGCTTTTTTCAAGGCAAACATAAAGAAGCCATTTCATTTCTCTCACACCTACATTTTAGAACAAGTGAATAAGGTTCTTTTTGTGAAGATTTCCAATTAAGGGGTGGATTAATATCATATTGATTTATAATAAGATGTAGTAATATATATATTTAATGGTTTTTGGCCTATAATATAGGCATTGCATCAATGGGTGTTTGAGACTTGGACAAAAAAATTAAAGATATCCCTTTGTTAAAAAGGATTTGTTGTTCTCTTCCATGATTGGTTAGATTATTAGATATGTCTAACAAATGGTCCTTGGTTTTGGAGTGATGCAAGATTAATCATTAGTCTTTGGTTTTCAGATTTTGATCCTAACTCTCTCTTGATTTCAAATATGCTAGTGTGGGTTTGGCTTCCTAACTTACATTTGTATTTTTGAAATCCATTTGAAGAGATATGAAATGCTTTGGGTACTTTTATAAAAAATGGAAAAGATAGAAATGAAATAGGTTTATGCACCTATGCATGAATTTTTATAGAGATTGATCTGAGTAAAGTCTTACTAGATAAAACCATCTTCTAATATGGTCATTATCAACATATTTATATTCTAAACTATGAAAATACTACTTTCAAGTGTTAAAATTATAGATTAATAGGCCATATTTATGCCTCTTACCCTTAGATATGTTATTAATTTCCTAATTAAAAATGATGAATCAAAATTCTAGTACATGGATCATTATATATTCAATGACTATGGTGGAAGATATTTTTTAGAATTTAGATATTAAGGAAAGCACCAAGTTGGGAGGAAAAAATAAAAGTGATCAAGTTTTATCTAATGAAAGACATGGGCCTCCTATGGAGGTAGTATAAATAGTATAAAACTCATTTATGAAAAATCTATTTGGGGTATTAAGATAAGGAATGAATTAGATAATTCTAATTCAGATAAAGAGTTAACCCTCAACTTGAAATCTAAAATTCTAAATTTAGATAAGTATATTATTATGGTGAACTTGGATAAATTATTGTGGCAAGATGTTAAGAAGAAGGGTAAAAAGGGTAGGATGAATAATTTGATAGATTATTTACCTTCAAATTGATGTATGAGTATATAGCTAGTTTTATTTATTTTATATTACATGGTGGGTGGCCTATGAGTAGGTATGATTATTGGTTTAGTTCATATTAGTTCTTTCTCTAAACCTTGTGGTGATTTCAAGGTGTCTTTTAGTCCTTGGATGATCCTAATTTTCCCTAGGCTTGTTTGCCTTCTAGTTGTAGGTTCATTATTTGTATGGTTTTTTTATTGGTTGAATAAAGGGTAAGGGACCCATCTACCACTGATATCTATCTTGAAATAATAATTCAGTTTAAATCACTTAGGTTAACTATTAAGATATGTTTAATCTTAAAAATATATGACTTTAGGGAACTTGACACTTGCATCTAGTCAGGACACTAACATCAACACTAGTGTCTATTTGGACATACTAGGTAAAAGTTTAGAAATTTTAGATGTGGAAGATAAGTACATATTAAACATTATAGGTAAGATAAAAGGCTTGAGTCATCAACATAATACTAGTCAGACTAAGAGATATAGACCAAGGGGCATAAGATAGAGCAAATACAAGACTTGCATAAGCATGAAAGGTCTAAAAATGAGAGGAATAGCCAAGTTATATGTTTTCCAAGTGTAAAATATTGAGGTGTATATAATACACAAATATCATCTACACCTCTGATTTTTCCTTTTTTTATTATTAAATTTAAAATTAAATTATCTTTTTACCCTATGTTTTACCCTTTTCTTATTGCTAGGGTTACATGTTCATACACTTAAAAATTAGTTTTTCTCGATTGGATCTTATCTACTCCATAATAGTTTAAATTTAAAACTCCTTAGAGATTTTTTATAATCGGGATGATATATTTAGAAACCTCTTTTTATTCACCAAAATTTTGTATTGATTTTTTGGATTTTTTTATTCACCATTTTTTTTAAATATTGACATACAAAGCATAAGGGATACCTATTTTTTGTATTTATTTTAATTTTTATTATTTGCTATTTTTCATAAAGAAACTTTCTTTAATTTTCAATTACACTTACAATGTCTTTAAATTTCTAAATCTTCATTATGTACACCATAGATATTGCATTTAAGATGACATCCTATAACCCTCCACATACTTTTAATTTAATATATACTCTTCCTTATGATCAATACATTGCTTACGAGGATCTCAAGGATAACAATAAATGTAATAACAATCCTTATTTTATAAAATCCACTTATAATATGCTAATGAATGGACCAATACAAATGTACATACAAATATTGATGATAATATAGATATTAATAACACCACTTATGATGTTTATTATAATCACCCCAAATAATCAAAAAGTGAGTGTCTTATAGCATTCATATATCTCTCTTATAATGTGCTCATATTACTCTTTGGAACATTTAAAATGGAAAAAAGGAACATCTTAATCCTCTTAACCCTAAGGAAGGTGATAGTCAGTTTCCCTCTAACAAGGTCTATACTATAAATAGTCTAAGGGGCAAGGTAGCCAATCCTATAATACCAAATAAAGGTAACCAACATACCCTTCCTCAAGCCCCCCACCTCCCACATGTCCTATAAATGGTGTGTGTATTAATATTCAATCCAAATTAAGTAGGGTTTGTGATTGTTAATCCCTTACAGATCATATCATCACCATAACAAGGTCAATATAAGAGTTACAAAATTGAAATCAGTATTTGGTTTCAAATATCATATCATGGGGAAAGAATATCACACATAAAAAGAATAAAAAATATGCTAGTGTTAATCATGTTTTTACATCTTCATCTGTTAATATCATACCTAATAATAATCCACAATAAAATACATATACAACTTGTGCTTGAACAAGTGAACCAAAGGATAATAAGAGCTCAAGTGAAATTATAAGATAAATTCTCCAAAATAAAGTGATCCAATTCCATGCTATAAATCCTCTTAGAAGATCAAAATATAATTTTTCATATCATTTAGTGCATAAGCATCATATAGATTATTTCTTGGATTACAAAAGATAATTAATAGTGGTGATCTTATCATAAATACATAAATCAAACAACCCACTCACCTTATGATTTCATATCCTAAATCAAAAGTGTAAAAAAGAACAAGTATGGGTACCAAAGGATAATTCAGAACAAAATCACTTGCAAATGTAAAAAATAGAGAAAGAAAAAACTCAAAAGAAAAAATTAGAGAAATAAAATATTCAAAAGGCAAAACTAAAGCAAGAAATGCTACAAAAAGATCAAAATGAGAAGTAAAATTATAAAAGGAACTCGATGAAAAGGAAAAATTACAAAATAAATGTATTACAAAGATAATGTTACAAAAATAACAATTGGAAAATTTTGCTCAAAGTATGAAAAAAAACATGCTTAAAGTAGTATTTTTAAGAAAAGAGGTAAAAAATCAAAAGATACTTAACAAAGCTAAACTTTCAAATGTGGTTATAAAGGATACATTTTTTGATTCTACTATGTACACTTATGGTACATTGCATTTAGGAAATGTTACCCATTTACCATTGATAACATATGTTTTTTCTCATATTGAGATCACGAGATAACTTGTGCATTTTAAAACATTCTAAAAACTAAAAAATATTTAAAAAATCAATAAAATACAAAAACATTACAATAAAGAGAAAATATAAAAACAATTATCATTTACATGTTTACTAGATTTTAAATATGTTTTTTAATTTATATTAGTACACAATATGTCATTTTCTTTTCTATACACATATTTTACATGGTTTGTTGAAAAGCATACACTAGATCCATGATATATGAACATACAAATGGTGGAGTTTCTCCAAGTGAAACACTACATTAGGGGCATTTTCATCATTGATCATGGATTATATAGATTTTATTATTTATTATAACTTTAAATTCTTGTGTTGAGTTTGTATACTAACCCCTACACATGTATATACTATTCCTTACATACTCATGCTTACATCTTACATAGTGCACTAGATATTATATTTTACAAGACATTTTTCTAACATATGCATGCAATGACTACTATGATATTATTATGTTAGTTTATTATATTTCATTTATTCTTCTTGTCACTTGGATTAATTGAGTGTACTTATTATTTTATAACTTGTATTGATTTTGGAAAATTTTCACATGTTACTTATTTGTTGGACACAATGTCATTAATTATTTTTTATTTAGTGTACAAACATTTAAACATGTATTCTCTTTTGAGTGTGTAACATTTTAACATGCTCCCTTGTTTATAGTCTCCTTAGACCCCGTTTATATGACATTGAATTCTATTAAATATGTGATTCATATCATGAATCCTAGGAATTTTTATGTTTAGATACTATGAGATCCATTAATACATCTACTTAGACATGATACCACTATATGATTCTTTACTACATGATTGATACATATATATCATGGCTATCTTATCCTTTTGAGATAATGTGACTATCATGTTACATTACTAATACCTTAAGGGGGGAAAATGAGTGGTGGAATTTTATAGAGGCATGATTTAACACACATGCAATTGGTAGAATTAGTAACATTTGATATACTTTACATTATTCATATATACACTTGGGTAAGAATCTTATGCACTTGGTAGTGATTTTCACAGATTTAGGATAATTTTATTAAGATTTATGAGAGATATTATACATAGTTTATAGATCATATGTTACATTTTGATGTATAATTTAACTTGAGGCACATTAGAGGTCCATATTCCATGAAAATTCACCAAGATCATAAATAGATATTTATATTATATACACATTTATGTAATAACCTAACCAAGATGCACTGATTGAGGCTTCATTCATATGTAGTAGTTGGTTGTGTTAAGTGTGATAAAAATTCAATGCACTCAATTTCATTGGCATTACTTATATTTTTACATGTTGTGATGGTTATACCATTTGACATGGGAGATATTGGATATTATTCATATGTTTGAGTTGTGCAATTGATATTTTGTGATCTAGATGTCCTTAGCATAAATCATCTTTGCAAAATATTATGGGCATGATCATCCTCCAATTATCCTATTCACATCTCCAATGATCAATTATGAACCTCTATATAATGCTTTAGTAAGGAAACATAATTACCAAATCAATATATGAAGGGAAAACATGGTTACATTGACACACAGGTGTAGTCCTTCCTTGTTCTCTTTTATTTCAAGAATTTACTTTATATAGTTTCAAATTATATGCACTAATTACACTCTAACATGATATTGGATGCATGTGGTAAATAAACAAAAAATTTAAATGGGTATCGTTTCAAATTAAGGTGTGTTGTACATGCTATGGTATACATTTCTTTCCCTTAAACTCATAATTTCATCCTTATGCATTAATAGATCAAAGGGGTGGGGAGAAGATGTTAAATAAAGATTTATATGATAACTTAGTTTTTTACACTTGAAAAACATCAATTGTGGCTAAACCCTTTATATTATGATCTTTTTCATTTATAAAAGGCTTATATTCACCATCTCATTTTTCATAAATGTTTATCTTATAGTTTGACCCTGATATTATGATTACCCAAACCACATGTATCCCATAATTATTTAAAGCCTTATTAATATCCTACTCTAGTAGTTATTGATCTTTAACTACTTATTCTCTTAGATATTACTCTCCAAATCAAGAGATTGATGTCGATGCTAGTGTCTTAGGTCTGTTGATCATGTCTAAACCTTGTAAATGGTCCAATTTACAAATATTTTGACATCTATGGTTGGACCATAGTATTATTTTTATCCTTCCATGACACAATTTTAAAAGGTATGATATAAATACTAGTCAAAGACCATTTATTATCATCAAGTACAAATCAAGCACACATCCATCTTATACCAAGCAAAATCATCTCTCAAGCATGAAAAATTTGTATATTCTTCCTATTTCCAAATCACTCAGGAAAAATAATAGTATATGTCTAAAGAATTCAAATAGAAACCCATGAGTAGTATTTATAAAGTACAAAGATAGATCAATGCATGCAATTTCATATAGCATATTGTATAATTATTCACACAGAAACCCACATAAAGGGGATAACTACATCAATCTGAGGCCATCTTCAAAGTATTAGATATATAGGTTATTTTCACTAATAGAAGGGTTTTTGAGGTCATCTCAAATTAAATTAAACTTATTAACCCCTATTTTTCAAAATGGAATGCCTTAATTAGAAGACCTAGGGTTTTAAGTTACACAGTAATATATATAACATGTGTACACAATCAAAAATATAATTTGTAAAGTGATAGTGAACCCTAATAGGTGTAGTGTAATTTATATAAATTCACACATACTTCGTTGTACACAAAAAAATTTAAACTAGGACATAAGCATCAACACTAGTGTTTATATTATGATAGTAGTGTCCAAGTGACTTATAAGGTGATATTTAGAATCTGATGAGTCCCTATGGAGTATCATCATTCCTTCTTCTACACATGTATTTCATATATTTTCATATGCATCAGTGAATAAGATTAGCATTATATCTTCTTCATGTTTTAGAAATGAAATTAAAAAATTTGTCATTATAACTTATGTATGTAATGAATTAAGATAGACCTACAACTTATCATGTGTAATATATCCATACTCAAAGAAGGTAAATCAACTAAAGTTTATTGGATACTTATTTATATATGGGAATGACCAATTAGATCCATTAAACCTAGATAGAGGAACACTTATCACATAACATAAATGGAAAAGATTTTAAAGCATCTAAGAAATCAATATAATTTAATAAACCTAACTAGGTCTCTCAATAATAATGGAATTAATATAATCTAGTGTTACCAAATCTTGTAGAATAAATAATGGGGATGGTTAAAATAAAAATAAAAGGGGTAAGGAACCATGGTCTATAAATGGATGCTTAGGTTCCCTATGGTGGGAAAATTATAAGTTTAAATAATGCTATATCCACACTAAGTTCAAGTGTAGAGGAGATTCAAACAAGGATATACATTCAAAATTATTGATTATGCAATATATATGTACTAAATGAAATATCTAAGGTTATAAATACTTATCTTGAATAGAGCATGTTGATCCTCAATATTTCCCTTGGCTAATGGTGATTTGAAAGAGTTTTTCATGATTGTAAGGATAACAATTCTTAAATCAAATCAATATTATAAGAATTATTATAGTTGCATGAAAGACTCAAATATTTCCATCTAAGACAAGCTATAAGTAATGGGTTATCCTAAATGTATATTAAATAAAATTTGTAAGAAATAATAATGCAAAAATTATTGTTCCTCTCTTTATTAGATTGAAATGAGCTTGGTATTTATAATCATGAGTTAACCATAAACCCTTCCAGTATTTTATTCGATAGCATTGATCTACCTTGATGTAGTTAAAAAGTTATCATTTAACCTTGTATAAGTTAACTTGGGTCAACCTAGTTATGAACCATGTATCATGACATTCGTAACTATGTCAACCTAAGCTGACTTAATTTGAATTTTGTCAAGAAGTGGAATACACTATCTCAACCTAGACTGATATAGTCAAAAAAGGTAAGTCAGCTTATTTAGGGATTATATAGGATGAATATTGATTAGGAGATCAATTAAGCAAGATTTTTTAGTGGATATAGGCATGATATATTTATACAAAAATATTAAAAAGCACTAATGGTTTTCCCACCCATTTCTTGGCACACCCTTTAGGGTATGCACTTAGAGAGATTAAAACTTGGCATGTTGATATAAGAAATAAAGCATCACTAAATGATATATTTTAATAAATATTATGTGTATACATATACCCCACTCATCATGTGCCACTAGAGTGTAACATGGCATTGTGATTTAATAAAGAATATAATAACACACTAATTATGCTAAAAAATTGTAGTGGAAAGTATAAAAATAATGAATGTAAATAAGTGAAATAAATTGAAGTACCATATACGTATCTTGGCTTACCTTTATCATTAAATGGTCTCACATTGTATTTATAACCTTGATCATGGAGGCTGAAATAAATAATTTGGACAAACCCTATGGATACAAGGCTAGAGATTAAAACAAACAATCATAAAAAAATTAAAGTAATGAAGAATTTTCATGACAATTATAAGTACCTTGAAAATTTAATAATCAATAATGAAAACGGCTAGGTTAGTGATTTAACTTATTTTGGAATAATGGAGCGTTATTCATATTTTAGTTAAGGGTGTGGATTAATAAATTAGTATAAAATATATAAATAAATAAATAAAATCTGAATTTGTGTAACTATTTGTCTTTTTCACCTTTCTAAATATAGAAATAAATAAGAAGAAATATAACTTAGCTATAAAATAGAATGAGATGGCTGATAAAAATGTTGAAAATGGTTGTACAGGACTATAAAGATGCCATATATTAGAATGTAGATTTAATTAGATGAAAGGATAGGAGTGCTAAAAATTGGATGCTTTGATGTCTAGTGTTATTATCTATTCCTATCATTGTTGTCCAAACTGATCATAGAGATATAAAACATTCTAGGTAGCTACATTGTGTTTGTGTGAGTGTGCCTATGAAAAATCAAGAGTTGATCATTAATGAAACTCACTTTGGAGTTGATTTTTTATTCAAACCCTAACCCTTCATCATGCTTGATAAAATGACATTTGAGTCACTTCAGAAAGAGGGGGGTTAGTTTGAAATATTTACTAAAAATAAAATCAACACCCCTTGTGTGGTCATGCTACCTACATACTAATACTCCAAGGAAGAAACAAGCCATATGTAGTTTTCCCACCTAGTGTGCTTTGTTCAATAGTGTGATGTAGATGCAAATGATTAATTGATAGTGTTTGAGGTATCTAGTGATAAGTATGAAGATTTGAGTAGGTTTTCAGCTATGTTAGGTGATTGTGTGTAAATAATAGGGAATTTTGCCTTAGTGATTTGTTTGTATCCTTTCTTGCTTTGTAAGTCTGGTCACCTCCTTTTTAAATGAGCTTTGAGTGGGATTTTATAGGGAATAATTAGTCATAGGTTAGATGTATTCATGATAGGCTAACCTAATTAAGGATAAGGACCAAATTAAAATTACCATTGGGGCTCAAAGTGAAAATGGACAAGAGCACAAAAAATGGGACACTTCTATATGGGTTGCTATAATCCAAATGGGGTGCTCCTATACTATAGGTTCAGGACTTGGGGGAATAGGATTGGCATGGGGAATATTGTTTGGATAAGTTAGAATAACTATTTAGAATGTTTTAGATGATTGGTAATGGGAAAAAATGTGTCTATACGGGTCTTAAGAGCATCCAAAAAGGACATATAAATGGGGTATCACAAGCCACACTTAATCTACTAATTTGGGCATTTGATATGACTATATTTACCACCTTTTATTCTAATGATGCATCAAAGTAAAATATTAGGATAAAGGAAAAATATATAGTGTACATAAACTTACCTATAAGGGTGAAGCCCATGAATATGTGTGATACTAAGTGTTCATAGAGAGAGCATATCATGAAGCATAAATTTTCAAGAGAAAATAAGGAGTAGATCAATTCTTATTAGACACACTATGTCTAAAATAAGAACATATAAAGGTTGGGTAAAAGAGAGAGGAAGAAAAAGGAATGAATATACCTCATCAGGTAAATGAACCAATACAAAACCTATTATGATGTTTAGTGATGCTAAGTGATGTTGGGTATGTGTTGCACCCAGAGTAATATCATGAATGAAGCTGAGTGCTCAATTCCTCAAGGGTGGAGTAAGAATAAAAAGGTTATACCTTTGGCTCCATCATATCCTATTATGTAGTGAAGCTATGTGATCATGCATGTGTTAATTGATGTTTGGACTATGTTTTTCAATCCCTCTGAGTAGGTTCCTCAAGAATAAAAAGGCTAGCTAGTCCTTTAGCTCCATCATTGCCCACTAGGTGTAAACTATGGATTGATATCAATATGAATGTGTGTCATATGATATGGCTCATGAATCCCATGAATTATATGTAATTTGATCATGTGTCATAGATATATGAATGTATAATGAAAACTAAGCCAATCTTGGCCACTTTAAAAGGTGGAGATTAGGCTTATATTGAAGCCACTCTAAAATTGAGAACTAGGCTTATATGAAATCCACTCCAAAATTATGTCAACCACCTATAGATGGAATAAGGAGTACAACTACTAAGAATACCTAGGTAATACAATGAAATGGAAAGAAAAAAAGGCAAATTTGTAATGCACATTATCCCTAATTACTAATGTTTATAACATGGATTCTAATTTGGAAGTTATACCAACTACCCAATATAAAACTAGAAGTGAGAGCCATCATGCCATACATGATTCCCCCTATATATAGATAATTTGAGTAAAATTGTATTAAAAATACCTAATATAAAGTGGACTATAGCTTAAAAAATTATAATTAACCTTACCTTTCTATATATTTATAATAATTTTAATTTTTTTGCTATTTGGACAAGAGTGCCAATAAAGTGTATATTTTGTTGTAGGGTACTATAGTCTAAATGTGTTGTTCTTGTCCTTTACTATTTTTTATGATTTTTTTTGTGTTTGTCACTATTTTTTTGGTTTATTATACATGTTTTGAATTTTGATTATTGCTCTGAATGTTTTGAAAATTTATTTTTTTGATCGGTAAAGGGTTTTGATCTCTGTGAAAGAACCCCTATTTGTTGCCCCCTCTTTTGAGGGTAGGAATGAATACCCTATAATTATTAAACTCATAATAAAGACCATAAAAGTGTGTTATTATACAAAATACATTATATAAAAATGATAATCCAAAATATGTCTCAAGATATAGCATAGTTTGTATTAGAGATTGTTAGATCAATAAGGGTATGCCTAGATAGATGTAACAATGTAATATCATGTGTAGTATGCTAAAATAAAACTAATAATAATTTTAGTTGTTAAGGAGGGATGGAGTTTGATGTCCATCATGGCATCCAAGAAGGAAATATAATGCATGATGTGTATCATAGCATTGCAAATACCTAAAAAGAAAATAAACAAACAAGCATGCAAGATAAGAAGTAAGAAGCATACAAAAGAGGCCAAGGGGAAAAGAAAAGAAGGGACATGGGCACATGTCACTCAAACTAGGAAATCAAAAATAAAATTCATGTTTAAATTCCTACATACACATACAATTACAAATAAACAAGATTGGCATAAGGGCCATAATAACATAAAAGAGTACAAGCAAAAGACATTGGTAAATGTACTAAAGCACACATAAGTAAAAAAATAATAATTGAGAAATGAAATAAAATATATCTACTCAAAGAAATGAAGGAATGCATGAAAATACTAGATATACTATTGCATCTAACTGATCAAAACAAGAAGGGAAAGTATGACAAATATGTAGTACAAGACTAGGTAGATGATAAGAAATACACAAGTGTTATATAATGGTGAGTATCGATAGAATAATCTATGTAGGCTAATAATTAATATACATCAACATGATAATTAGAGTGTGTGGTGTGGGAATGAAACAAATTAGATGGTGTAGTCATGTATAAGATGCCCCTGGTGGGTAGATATGTTGATGTATGTCTCAAATGTAAAATTAGGATGCCCCCTCAATTGGTAGAGTGAAGAAATCAACGATCTGGGTATCATTACATACACTCAAGGAAGATCAAGTGAAGAATAGTAATGTAGATAAATCAACAAATAATAGCATAGAATATAAAAATGTAATTCTAACATGGTCTTACAAATGTAAAGCATAAATAATGAGTATAATTAAAAAGTTTTTGGTGTTTTGAGTTATTTGAGTGTTTTTATATTTTGACATGTATTTTTTTTGGTATTTTGGAATATTTCTATGTACAAGTAAGTAAAAAGACACTATGTAAAATTAATCAAAAAGACACTATGTACAAGTAAGCTATGAAATTATGTACAAGAAAGATTGAGAAGAAATAATACTAACTGATGAGTCCCAAAAGATACTCCCTATCATGGTGTCTTGTATCAAGGAGAGGGATCATGCATGATTATTAAGCATGATGGAATGGATGAGAATATGAGTTTTTAAGTTGAATATGTTGTAAATTATCTAAAATATCTATAGTGGAAACTGACTATCAGGTCTCCCTGTAACTTTGAGAAGTGGATGAAACTATGGGGCTCTTAGGGACCCATCTAGTAATAGAAGAAGCTCTCTAAAAATGTTATCTATGTGTAAAGGCATGATACCTCAATGATACTACCTTGGATGTGAATATTATAGGTGTAAATTTTATAAAGTCTTAAAACTATTACTAATGTAGTGGTCACTCTAAGAGAGGCCTTCGTGGAAGTGTATGAACTCTCTATGCTGGCAGGGGGGGCCTTGACTGTGTCTGAACCTTAACTAGAAGAAGAATTGTAACTGGTGGAGGAGATAAAAATGGTGACTACGAAGTAGGAGATGGCTCTAATGTGGGGAGTGGTAACTCATATGGAATTCCACCAACTGTAACAACCTAATTAGTGTGAATGTATTTCACACATCTATGAATTGTAGAAGGTATTGAATAAAGTTTTTAGATCTATGGTCAACCAAGCAACATGTCAAAGACTCATACACTGGGAATAATAGTAAATGGTGTGGCCACATAAGATAGACCAACCTATAGACAAATTATAATCTTACCCAATGAACTTTGTATGTGTCTACTAAATCCACTAATAACTATGTTTGTTAGGGTGATATCCTACTCTAAATATCTCAAATGCTGAAGTAATGTCATGGTTCACATATTCACACTAGATCCATTATCTATGAGAACATTATGAATAGGATTGTGATCAATTTAGATTATGATAAAGTGTGCATTATAATCTAATTCATCCTCAACTATCTCTTACTTTGAGAAGGAGATCAAAGGTCTAGATGGAACTCTATAATTATACACACCAATTGTGTTACTCAAAGGATGTGACTTAACTGAAGGTGTTTGCTATGTAGCTAGTAAAGGGTATGTATGATATTCATGGTGAAAACCTAATGTGCCCCCATATTTTATTTAGAATGTTTTAGGAAAGGATCTATGAAAAATTTTAGAGCTTTGTCATATATTTATTTTGCCCGAGGAGGCTCAACTAGAGTGCCAAGATTAATAAGGTTGCCATCTATCAACTCTTGTATCATGTGTTGTGAACTAATGCATCTATTAATTATGTGTCTTGGTTCCCTATGAAAATTTTATAATGCATTTTGATCATATTCACATGGAAGAGGATTTATCATAGCAACTTCTTGAATAGGAGGGAGAGATAGGACATTGCAATCCAATAGTTATTTTAAGACTCTAGCTAGAGATATTGGTAGATTAGTAAAGGCTCACCAAGGAAATGTTGATAAAACCACTCATTGATGGGACTTTTAAGCCACATTAATTTTAGGTTGATTTTGACTTTTGCAATCATTAATATTTACTTTGTATGGGACTTTACTATTACTCTTGTTTGTTGTTTCTGATATGTTTATGTAATTAAGTTTGTCCATTGAAATTAATTTGGCATCCCTTTCCTTTAGTGTATGACATAACTTAGTGAAGGAATAATTTTTTTTTGAATATTATTGACTCATGCAAAGCTATAAAAAGACTCTATTTGAAGAGATCTTGTAAATCTTGATTGGCCATGGGGCTAGTCATTTTAGCTAAGATAGTCGTATATCTAAGAACATGATCTATGAGATGCTCATTTGACCTTTGTTTCTATTGTGCAACTTGGGCATAATAAAACTTGTCACATATGTCAATTTTCAAATGATCTAAGAGCATGTCAACTAAATGATTGAAAGCTTTGACTAACTGATTCGGTATACTATAGAACCACTATAGAGTATAATCCTTTAAACTCCATAGAAATAACTTGATTAATAAATAGTCATTTGGCACATATTCCAAGCATGTTGCATGAAAATATATTAATTATGTCTTTGGGTCACCATTTCCACCATATAGAGTGTGCTTGGATTGAACAAAACCTAGTGGTAAGGGTGTAAAAGCAATATGGCATGCCAATGTTGTATGAAGTAGAGTAAAAGAGTCTAAATCCTATGTTGGTCTAGAGGTACCGTGCATAAGAAATAAAACCTTGGATTAAATACATTTAATCTCTTACACAAGGGAAACCACACCAGGAGGTAAAAATGTACTAGCTATAATTGGTGGTGCCATATAGGATAGTTGGGCCACTATAGAGGGCTGTTGATACATAGTTACCCCCAAAGTCTCATTTGTAATTGGTTATTCTATGATTTGAGAGGATTGACCATTGTTTATTTATTATTATTATTTTTATATTATTTTAAGCATATCATCTTGCATATCAATATTTTTAGTTATAATGTCTTAAAGTTCTTATCAATTTCATCAAAGTCGATATATTGGGCCATTGTTAAAGTAGAAAAATAAAGTGAAAGTGGATTGAATTTTTTTCAATAATTTGTAATAATAAAAAAGTGATGGAAGTAAAGTACTGAATAAAGGAAATGTAAAGTCCTAAAAATAACAAACTAGAATATGCATATAAAGGATACGAAGCTCACTAACATGTAAGGTGATACCTCAAAGAGCATAGGAACCTAGTATATTCTACTAGGGTTTGAAAAAAAGGATTTTTAAAATTACTATGGTGAATTTTAAAAATTAAACATGAAATTACAATATGTGTGTTATGTGTGTGTGTGTGTGTGTGTGTGTGTGTGTGTGTGTGTGTGTGTGTGTGTGTGTGTGTGTGTGTGTGTGTGTGTGTGTGTGTGTGTGTGTGTGTGTGTGTGTGTGTGTGTGTGTGTGTGTGTGTGTGTGTGTGTAGGAATAATTAGAAGAATATTGTTAAAATCAACAAGGAATTTTCTCTAGGGTTTTTAGGGTTTTTATGCAAAATGAAGTAAGTCAAGTTTAACAAATTATTTAACTTGTTTGGGAATAATGGAGTGTTATTAATATTTTAGTTAAGGGTCTGGAATAATAAATTAGTATAGAATATAACAATAAATATAGTCCTAATTTGTGCAACTGTTAATCTTTTTCACCTTTCTAAAAATAACAATAAATAAGAAAAAATATAACTTAGCTAGAAAATAGACTGAGATAGTTGATACAAAGTTCAAAAATAGCTATGCAAGACTGGGAAGGTTTTGTAAACTAGAATATATATTTTTTTGGGTGAAAGGATAGGAGAGCTAAAAATTGGGTGCTTTGGTGTTCAGTGATATTATTCATTCTTGATGCTATTGTCCAAACTAATCACAGAGACCTAAAACTTTTTGGGTAGTTGTGTTGTACAATGTGTGAACATGCCTATGAAATATCAAGTGTTGTTCATCGATAAAAATCACTTTGGAAATGATTTTGTTTTCAAACCCTAACCCTGCATTATGCTTGATAAAATTATATTTGAGTCACTTGAGAAAGAGGGGGGTTAGTGTGAAATATGTACTAAACACATGATCCACACCCCTTGTGTGGGCATGCTACCTACATATCAATAATATAAAGAGGGATCAAGCCATATGTAGTTATCCCGCCTAGTGTGCCTTGTGCAATAGTGTGATGTGGATGAAAATTCTAAATTGATAGTGTTTGAGGTGGCTAGGGATTGGTATGATGATTTGAGTAGGTTTTCATCTATGTTGGGTGATTATGTGTAAAGAATAAGGAAGTTTACGTTAGTAATTTATTTATATTATTTCTTTATTTGTATGTTTGGTCACCTCCTTTGTAAATGAGCTTTGAGTGGGATTTTATAGGGAAGAATTGGTCAACGGTTAGATGTATTCATGATAGGCTGACCTAATTAAAGATAAGGACCAAATGAAAATAATCATTGGGTCTCAAATTGCAAATGGATAGGACTGCCAAAAATGGGACACTTCTCTATGGGGTTCTATGGTCCAAATGGGGCACTCATATCCTACATGTTTAGGACCTACGGGAATAGGATTGACATGGGGAATATTGTCTGGTTGAGGTGAAATAATTGTTTAGAAGGTTATAGATGACTAGTAATGAGGAAAAAGGTGTCTATAAAGGTCGTAATAGAATGCAAAAAGGACCTATGGATGGGGTGTTGTAATCTACACTCAAACTACCAATTTGGACATTTTATATGACTATAATTAGAACAAAAAATTCAAAGTTAAATGATGGAAAGGATAAAAAATTGGTAAATGACTAGAATACCTAGACATGTATCCAAATTAATAAAAGTAACAATATATATATATATATATATATATATATATATATATAACCAAATAATCATGACACAAAATAATGTAATCAACATCCATGTAATAAAAGTAACAATCCATACTTAATAAAATATGGAAAAAATAGAAACATAAACAACACCAATGAAAGAAAAGTAACAATTTATTGGAAAAATAGAAGGTAATTAAATAAATCAGATGAAATGGCCCACAAAAAGGTGAAAAATGAAACTTAAGGTCCAAAACATAACTAATGGAGATATGATAAAGATAAGGCAATGACTAAGAAAATATATTATAACAACTAAAAAAATAGCTTATATTCTAATGATAGATAAATTAAAAATGTCATATTTTGATCATGTTGAAAAGAGATGAAGAATAAGAAGTAAATAAATTTTGTAAAATATCTATAAATAAAGATAGCTATCAAGGGGGGAAATGAAATGGGTGGTGGGGGAAAGGGTCGTATCAAAGTGACAACATAATCTTTACTAGAGATAAGACACTCACATTAGGCTAGTGAGATTAGGAAAATTTTAACATAAATTTTATTTAGATACCTTGACTAAACCACAAAAGTGTGAGATAACTAGTGAAGTACAAGTATCATCCTAGAAAGGTTGGTATGCATGAAAATTAAAATGGACCTACCTTCCCATAACATGTTCCCAATTCCTTTGTACCTTTTATAGAGTCATTAGCTTACTATGAATATTGGGTACTTGTGTGATAAATTACATGGAACTTATGGATATATATGATTATGAGATCTCCTATCCTAGTATACTATCCTACCACAACCGAAAGGAGCTCAAATTTATCATGAACCCAATTGTGGAGATTGAGCTTCAAGTAGAAATAGAAGATGTTCCAAATAAAGATCACATATTTTGGTGTGATCTAAATTTTATAAATTTTTCCTTTTGATAATTGCCTTTTGTTTTATGATATGTATTTTAAATCTTTTATATTTGGTGATTACTCCTCCATACAAATTATAAAAACCAAGAATGGGTGTTAAAAATAACTATCAAAAGAGAGCTTACACTTCATGGTTAGTGAAGATAACATAAAAAATATGGTGTCTATTGGTGCAACTAAATATATCACAAGTGTTGTTAGTGTTCAAAGAACACTTCTAACTTTAAAATTCTAGGAATTCAGAGCATAAGTAGTAGGTTTTGGAAACTTATGTTACCTATGGTGAAATAGTGGCAGAGTAATGTTTAACTATTCCACAACATTTATATTGATTGATGTTTTGGAGCCACCATGGACAAAATCTTTGCAAAGTGTAAGTATCTATGATAATACTAGTGAATTATGATCAAATCTCAAACTACAAACTAATCTAAACTAAAGTGATCTAGTTTTAAAAAAAGAAAAAGAGAAGGGTAAGGTAGAAAGAGAATAAGTGATTATTGATCTTAGCCTCAAACATTATGACAAAGTTTCAATTACAACTGAGTATAAATTTAACTAGTATATACTGCAAAATAGCATAAACTCAGATCTCACTACACACTAGGCAAACCTCCAAGGATGATATAAATAAAAACAAGTAATAACTAGATTTAATTTAAAGATTTTCTACCACACTCAAATAGAATTTTCACAATCTAATGTAGAGAAAATAAAATGATGTAAATTCAAGATCATTCAACTAATCTAGTATAAGCACAAATTATCAACCCTATAATCAAAGATGCAACTCATAATTCATAGAAACTATTCAAGTTTAATACTTAAGTCTAGCAATTGATAGAAAATGTATGTAACAATTGACATAAACAAACTTGGATAATCTTTTTAGAATTCCTTGACTATATTAACTACTCAAAGTGTAGAAATTTTGCCCAAAATTATCTCCCTTTAGAAAATGGTAGTACTCCATTTTATAGAAAGACAAGGTAGTATACCAATCAGTTGTAAGATACAAATGCATAAGAAGTAATCATATCTATCCTTTTTCTACAAGGTTCTAGAACACATTTGTTTTTTCAAAATAGACTAACCTAGAGGAAAATATGCTAACAAACTAGCATATGCCTTTACAATGGAATATTCCATTTTCAAAATGTTACAATGATTTTACAAAATGGAATATTGACTAATTGGTGGGCCTTGTCCCTAAGAACTCACTTTCTACTACTAGAGGATGTTAATATCCATTTGGTACTACTCATTGACCAGCTCCAAGTATACAGGTGGTTTTAAAAGACACTAATCCTCATTGTCAACCAAAGCATCCAATTCTCTATCATTTATGATCATGGCCTCTTTGATGTTCTTAGCCTTAGCTATCTTTTCTCCTATATTAAGGATCATATCTAGGATCCTACTATTATCTATGCCAGAATATCCTTAACTCTTAGTTCTTATTTTCTATATCACTAAGGTGGCCTTATGTTTGAACTCATCATATTTCATGATGCCTAAGGTAATGGGTTATACAAGATTGCCAGCATGGCCCAAGTATTTTTTTAATTCTTCCTACTATCTCATCATCATCTTTTTAGAGTCTCTATAGTTCTTATGACCATGCACTTAAACTTTGGATCTTTCCAACAATAATTCATTGAATGGCATTCAAATGTCATATAATAATTATTTAATCCCAAGAATCTACCTTCCAACCTAGATTTTGATTAATCCTACTATTTTATCCTATGAAGCCTGCCATTGGGATATTAAACCCTTAGCCATTATGTTATGTTGCACCCATACAATTTGTCTTAGCTTTATTGTTTTCAATGCATCAAACATATCAAATAAGGATTCCTCAAGCATCTTAACCATTAATGATCTAGGCAAAAATTTAGATGACAATTTGGGTGATGGGTCTACCCCAATTGATGGCAAAACTTATGCGAGCCATAACTTTTGCACCGTAGCTCCAATTGACTCACCGTTGGAAATATAATAATGAGGGGAACATCATGAGATGGAATGGAGATCCACTCAATGAATTTTGACCCCAAAAAACCTAATGGAAGTGCCCCAAATTTCAATTTTAGTAGTACAGTCTAAAAATAGTAAGTTTCTAAAAATAGTAATTCCTCAAATTCTGTATTGTTGTAAATAGTAGAAGTTGAACCACTTAATCTCCCTCGATATTGGTGACCTTCCACATCCTCCTCACACCTTGAAAACATTTATAAATGAAGATGTAACCTGAAATGTAAAGTATTCATCTTTTCTTAGAGATAGGCATATGTTTAGGTCTGAAATTTTGATCAATAAAACATCTCTTTTCAGAGATAACATTATTTGAATTTTGTTGTTCTTATTTTTAAATTATCTTTCAACCAAAGATTTCAAGTTTTGGATCAATTAAAATAGGCACTGATAAGATAACCTATGTATTTAAATCCTCATTTTCCTTTTCTAAGTTAAATATTATTTATTTCATGTCCCTAATGCCTACCATGACTTGAGCTAAATCGAGTCTCAGTGATGTAGATATGTTCTAAATCCTTGCCAAACTCTACCTATATCCTTCACCTGCATTTATGTATCATTATTTTCAAACTAGTTAGTCTTTCTTGGAAAACATTAAATCGATTTATCCAAATAGACTCAAACCAAACACCTATATTATCAATATTCCAAACACATCAAACATATAATCTCCTTATCACAAACTTTCTTAATCCTGTCACTCACTAATGACTAAAACACCCACACATATCTTGTTTCACTATTCCTTCTCTGACAACATGAAATAATGGATATATATTTCTATTAATGGAACCGTGGTGTTTTTAACCTTAAAATTTCTCCTCATTAATTTCTTAGACCTATCAACTCATTAAAAACCTTTCACAATTCATTAAATCAACTTTATGCAACTCTGCCCTACTCTTTAGACTATGCGTATAACCTTTCTCACTTGAGTTTCTCTTTATACTTCAAGCTAAAAACATGTATGATAAATTAAATTAGGTTTTTAGATACCCTTTTCCATTTACCATCCACTCACCAATTTTTATCCACCAACTCATTAGCTAAACCACCTTTCCAGGCTTCTTAGGTCATGAATTAGGTGTCCTTAGTTCAAATAATACCCTATTCCTACACAATAACACCCCAGTAGTATGGAATCATAAACAACCACAAAATAAACATGAAAATATTTTATTAGGATTAAACAAAAAACTTTATACTAGGTTTCAACCTTTTCCATCAATTAAATTCCTTAGAAGGTAATTTTGAAACTCACTATCCTAGGTTATGGTTTTTGTATAGTGTCACTACCTAAGAGAAAACTAATAATCATATATTTCTCTTTAATAGGTTTCAAAATCCTAATATACCTACATTAGGTCATTAATAACCCTTTCAAACTTCACCAATACTTAGAAAGTTTTTATAACTCCACTATCGTTGATTTCCATTCAAAAACTCCTTTGCCTAAAATAGGAATTTGATTGTCTATAGGTCTGTCTAAAGGTTTATATAACTCTTAACATTTTTTTATCAATAAAAAGGTTATAAAAGACTCTAAATAATCCATCACACTTACAAAATCATACTTAATCTTGGTTAAGTCTATTTTTTATCATATCTCTCAAGAAATGAATACACAGTCTTTCCTAACAACATTTACTACAACAAATAGGGTCAAATTTTAAGGTGATTTTACTTAGCAGGTTTATTTGTTTCAAATGGGTCTTGTCACCTTAAACCATTTTCATTCCACATTCAAGATCATGTACCACAATATTCCAAGCTCCATTATGAAAAATCTTACAAATATTTTCTACCAATAGCACCATCTATAGGAAACATGGAATAAATTATAGTTGCCTATGTACAAGGGTTTCATGATATATGTTAATCTATGACCCTAAAAAAACATTAAATATCTACTTAAGAACGTGAAATATAATTTTTAGGTATGATATTGGTCCACTAAACAATTACAATCATAATTAAAGATGTGTAAATAAATAGGGATATATTATTCAAAACCCTTCAACAAGGTTTCTTTCTCTCCTCTATTTCTTTGAAGTTCCTCTTAAACAAATCATGTAGTCTTCAACATGCATTACCAATCATAATGTCCAAAAGGATATCAAGACTCTAAGTATTATATTTTTAAACCTCAACATTACAAAACATGAATATTTAGAAATTCAACTCAGTCTTATGCAATTGTGCCTACTCAAAAAATAGGGTACCTATGTTTGGATAATAACTCTTCAATCTTGATTTAACTATAGAACTTGATTGAAACCACATGAAATTTTAGATTTCCCTTCAAAACACTAAATACTACAAAATCATTCTTACAAAATAAATCCTTCTCATTAGCTAATGCTTTCTCATATTGCATAAACACAAAAATAAACAAACATGCAAGGTAAGCAAACTCATAAATGCATACTCTTATTATTAATTATAAGAGTAAAGAATCTTCAGGTCTAGTTTGTCAAATAAGCACTGAACACAAGTCCATCACCATTATTTTTTTCAATGAAGCTTTATTTCATCATTCATAAATATTTACACAGTCCTTTTATAATTTTATTGGTAGACCTATTTCCATGACATTTACGTCTATCAATTTTAATCACTCTCCTATCTACGGACTCTAAAAAACTCTACCATCATTCTACCATATAAAAAATACTCTCAAAATAAACCCTATAATTGCTTATTGAAACATGAAACTCCAAAAAACTCTAAAAATATGTAGGGGGTGGTTCCACATGAATACCACCTCATATTTACAAGATGACATTAGATATTCCAAACAAAATTAGGACTATTAAAAGGCTTTATAGGTATATTACAACTTCAATTAACTTTACATAACATTATAACCTACCTTAACCATCTAAAAACACTCTCAATCCCTTATTATATTCTTTTAAATTTCAAATTAGCAAAAAGTAAGAAACTCTTAATAAATTATAATTCAAATTTTCATGCATCAATAGGAATCCAAAACACTTTGTTGAATTATTCCAAGATGTTCCTACATCACTTAGTCAGTTCATCAATATCATCTACATGGATGGGATAATCACTAGGTTACTGACCTCTAATTGGAGTTAAGCCTACAAATGGCTCAACCCTTTGAAAAGTGATATCTTCAATTCCCACCATGGCCTTTCTAGTTGTCATTCTTTCTAATCCTACTATCTCAAGGTTAAATTAGACCTTGGTAGTTAGTTCTATGTACTTTGGAGGTTGAGGATCCTCCATTATTGTGCTACTTGATGTTCCTATATCATCCATTTATTTGTTATATAACCTTACAATGGTCACTATTATTCTCTCTTCCTCCTCCATCAAATCCCTTATCCATGGCTTGATGTCATCATGCACATCAATATTAATAGTTTGGGTCAGGGCCCATGAGTGAGATAAGGAGGGTATCTTATGTATTTTCATATAGATGAACCAATTAGGGATGATTGGTCCATGGATGGGGTATTACTCACTATAAAATTTGTCTTCATTCATAGGGTGAGTGAAAGTCAACTTTAGCTTCTTTAGTTAGATTGAGACTATTGCCAATTATACCTTTATTTTCTTTAATGGTGCCACTGGGACTAGGTACAAGGTAACTTATTTTCATTTCTTTTTCTTATCTTCCTCTACCTAATCCTGAGTTTCTTTATCTTTTTCATCTTATTCATTATATCCATATGCTTTAACGAGGACCTTTAGGGCATCCTCTACTATCTCATCAAGATCTAGGGAAATTATGTCCAAGTACTTAATAGGATATGTTGGTCTTTGAGGTGTGGATGAGGATGAGGGTCCCTTAAAAAGTCTCTTTTCTAATTTTTCCTTCACATGACCTTATGTAATCTATGCTTGAGGTTATGGCAGTTCCATTTGTGGTTGCTCCTAATGTGGCCTAGAAGGTCCAGGCAATAAATGGTATTAAAGTGGTCCCATTTGCCATATGTCCCCTAGTTGTTTCTCATTAAAAATTAATGTATGTTTAAGTTTGACATTATGTCTATTAAACCTAGCCAATAACTCCTCAAAACTATTGGCCCTGATGTGTAGAGTGTCATACAGACCAAGTTGATGTTCATAAACTAGTTTGGGTAGTTGATTGATTTTCAAATGCTTGGTGACCTTGTAATTAGGATCAAACTACATTAGGTCATATAGGTGAGATTTGAAAGAATCCCTATGTATGATAGTATTTTATTCATGTTTCAAATCTTGAAAAATAGCTCTGCCAATTATCAAAGGGAAGGAATGAAGGAGGCTTTTCCTTTTCTCCTTTCACACTCCATCAACACCATGAAGAGTTTGATCTAGAATCTCTTACTCTAATAGTTTGGTGGGAACATATATGTGAAATATATAAGGTTGAATCAAAATCCCTTCAATTCTAATCACAAAATAATATGGGTATAACTAGACATCTCCCATTAGCTCTACATATTTCTTGATTAGAGTGATAATCTTGGGCATGGGGGACCCTATAATGGATTTTAATAAAGTAGGATAAAAAAATCACAAATTAATTACATGTGTTCTCTAAATTTGAAATTTTTTAGTTTGGAATAATGGTTGGAGACTATAAATCTACCCTCAAGTGACCAATTTTTGATATGAGGGGTCATAGTGGAGGTTAGCAGGGTATCTAATAGATAATACATCATAAGGAATTGGTTATTGGTCTTATTTTTTATGGCTATAAATTATCTACCTAAGTGGATGTTGATCATCTCTCTAATTGGGGGAGTAATCTCCTTATCTACCATGTAGTAGACATAGGATACCCAACTCTTATTAACACACATGGTTGAAGAGGCTCTAGATATTATGTTCAATAGGGTCATAATTACCCTAATACCCTCTCTAAATTAGGTAATTAGGATTATTCCTTTAATGTCCTAGACAAAATGGTTCCATTATAGAAACCAAGGCCTAAGGATGATGTCAAAATCATTCTTTCCAATCCATTCCTTAATAGTGGGCAAGTCTACATAGAGTTTTTCTAATTTATAGTATCTATTGAAAGCCAGTGGGGAAATGTAAGTAATTATCCTAGAGCTTCCCTCATGAATTATCTAGTCATACTCAATTTTATAATCTATTAAAGTGGGAGAAACAATGTCAATACAATAGAGTACCTTAAGTTTAGTGGAAACATAGTGGAGACTAGCCATTTGGACTACAATTAGGTCTAAATACCTTATGGTTATAGTAGCAATCGTCTATTCTTATTTCATGATGGGTTTCATGTATTCAATGGTCTAAAAGATCTCATAACAATTATTATTACCCATGTTCAATTCCATAGTGTCTATGTCTATATCTTTGAATACCCTTCCCTCATTATCTATGGATATATACAATTTTGTCTCATCCCTCAGTTCTTCCCTCCTAGCTGCCATGGCTTCTATACTTGAAAATTGCTCACAATTATATTTTGAATGGTATTTGGGTTAATTCTTCTTGATATAATTATAATATAACTCTTTTATCTTAATTTTGATCAATCTAAGCTCAACTCAAGGCCTTTTATGCAAGTTTTAGGGATTTTGAAGTTCTAATGGTAGTTACGATAATATAGGATGTAGTATTTTAAGACATATTTATAGGGTTGCTTATGAATTTAGGTATTTTCACATGAATAAGCATATAGAGGATAAGTATGATACTTGATGAATTGTATGAATTGTTTTTACCATGAAATTTAGTTAGTAATGATAGACTCAATGTGGTAAATATTGACCAAATTTGACTTTTTAGTCAAATTGGGGCATCTATAGGTTAAAAAATGACTTTATAGGTATATATGGGGTTTAATATGAGTGTCATTAGATGTATTATATGTTAATTAATTTCAATTTATGTTATACTATCCTTGGTCATTAGTTTTCTTAGTCCCTTTAGTCATTTTGAGTCATTTTAGGGGTCAAAAAGGTACATTTAATGATTTGTACATGTTAAATGGGAAGTGTGAAGTTATAAATGGGTGATGTCACATGAAATGTGTCCTAATTAGTCTTAATCCACTATTGGTAACTTAAATTGGTAGGCTCATTAGAGAAAAAGGTAATTTTCTTCAAGAAAAAAAGAGTTTGGCACTTATACAGCCTCTTTGGGAAGTATGCAACATGGAAAATGGTCAAGAAGTGCCTCTTTAGCTTCCCATGCGTATTTTAATTATTTTTTTATTTTGAAGTATCATTTATTTCTCAAAACCATTGTACTCTCTTTTCACACTTATTGGCAAACAAAAGTGACCTTTAGGTTTTTGCATGGTATAAACAACTAAATAAGTTTAAAGGAAAATGATTTTGGAAGGTTGTTTAACACTTAGATACATAAATTTACATATAATTATTTTTGAAAACTATGTCTTGTTCATCATGAACCATCTTCATGAATTTGACCTTTCAAATCTTCCCATTAATCTATGTATCCTATAGGTTTTGCTTCATTCTGGACAAGTCCATACAAACTAGTTACTAATATTAGTTATAGAGTATTTTGGCTTACTCCTATAATGGTATTCATAGTTTTTATAATGTTTTAATTTGGTTTGATAATCTAAATATATAACTTTGTAGGAGTGTACCACCATATGCAATTTCAATCAATTCCCCACTTGAAAAGGTTTGAATTACATACAAAGGCTTCATGTGAATGGTAAATGGTGTCTTCCATGTTTAAATACCATTAGGGTCACCTGGTTATAATTTTTTTATTTATGGATATCATCCACTTGAGAGTTGACAATGAATTTGAGGTGTTTTAAAACTTTTTAGAAACATGTTTTACCCCAATTCGATACCCTACCTATATGGCATGCATAATGCACACCTACAAGGATATGTTAACATCATGTTGAGGTGTGATAAGGTTAATGTATGATCAAAAATCTTGATATGGATATAAGTGCATTGTCATGCTTGATGGAAGCATTTAAAGTTTATTTTCATAGAAGGTTCCATTTTGTTCATATCTAGCTCATTATTGGTATACCAAAGCATCCACCTACAGGTGGCTATTTAGGTTAATAGAATGCTTTAATGGAGAAATATAAATAATTGGACATGTATTTAATGTATTTTTAAGGTATTTAGGCCATGAAAAGCTTATATAAGTGTCTATAGGGCAAGAGGAAGTGTGGAACGAACTAGAAGAACCAAAGGACTATATTTTGGGAAATTGTCCCCAGAAGAGCAAAATAGAGGTCTAGGGATTTTTGATGGAGACCATTTAACAAGGTTGTAGTGAGATTTGATGAATCCTTTTATGTCCAAACACAAGCCTCTACTAAGGATAATTACTTGGAAAAGTTTTAGGAGTAGATGACAAGTGGGAGATGATCATTTGGGGTCTCAAAGTTGTTCATAAAACCACTAAAATCATGCAGTATCATCTACCATATTTTGAGTTTGAGCAACACTTGTTTAAAGTTAATAAAAATAATACCACATTCTCACACTTTAATGGTTATAAATGGTTTCATGAAGTTTTTTTGACCCAATGATCACTAAGAGAGGCTTATCTTCTATGTCTAAATGCCCATATACACCTACAATCCATATATAGGTATGATGTCCATCTACAACCAGTTATAGGAACATACTATCTAATAGGTGGGTTTGTGATGTAGCCACTATGGTTAGTATATGTGAAAGGTTTACAAATGTTATATGAGGTTGAGTAATTATGTATCAAATTTAAAGATAGAAAAAATAATTTACAAGGTATTATCTTGCCTAACATAGTTGACTGTGTTGGCAATAAGCATTTAAGGTGATGTTTCTAAGTATTTGTGTGGCTCAAACATTAAGGAATGGACTCAATAATTGTTGAATAGCTATGGATGTTTGAATAAATATTATAATAATTAATTAAATTACTTCTTAATTGAATATAAAACACCTTTATGGCCTCATAATCATCTAAAGTAACCTAGAGCTAGGTTTAAGGCAAAAAACATAGTTTATATAGGTCATAATGAAATAAAGAAGGGGTTAGCATAAGGTTTTAAGTTGGTTTGATGGAGGATGTTATAAATTTTTCCTATAAATAAAATTATATCGAAATTTTCCCATGATGAATCAACATACACAAGGTCTACCTCAGTCAAACATAGTTGACTGTGTATGATTGTATGGGGGAAGAGAGTAAGAAAGTTAAGGCTATTGATGTGAATTGTCCAAATATGGGTGCACCAATATAATATAATTTAAAAATTAACTTATTTATTAAATTATGGTGTCTAAATATAAAATTAAAAGTACAAATGTGCATACACACCTACAGGCAAGGGTCTTTCTAAAAGAGCAACACACTTAGACATGACAACACCATCTTGAGAATTCAAGACTATAAATGGGTCAGATTATTACGATCTTGTTTGGATTAAAAATATTGTGGTTATAAAAACGTACAAAGAACTATTAAAATGTAAAAAAATATAGGAAATATCTCCAATGTGTCATAAACAAGCAAGGCATAGTCCACTTGGAAAGGGTTCACACATAGTCCTTGCCTGACTGGTCTAACTAGGATTTTGAGGCCTTTAGAGGGTCAAATGACCAAAGTAGGAGCTAAAGTTTTGTAAATATCACCATTATGACTTATATAATATTATAAAGTATTAATTTGTGTCTAAGGAGGTAGGTTAGTTACCTCTATTTTATCTCAAATAGAGGGCACTTCCCTAGGTGCACTAGTTAGTAATTTAAGGAATTGGAGGAAAAGAGACTAAAAATATATATATTTAAAACTTAAATATAGGTTTTTTATGTTTAATAAAAATTTAATAGACATATAATACATCTCATAGAGGAAATCACTCCAACAAGGGGGCCTAAACCCTCAGAATTATAGGTAGGTCTACTAGGCATAGTTAAGCCTAGAATTCAAATGAGATGTCACTTCCACCTCTAGCTCCTAGTAATATATATAATCAAATTGGTAATTTTTATATAAGTATACCAAATTTTTTTAATCTAAAAATAATCAAGTAAAATCGTAAAAAGGCCTAGAGTATAGAAGTTGTAGTTAGACCTAGTTAGGCATGGTTAGGCTTAGGTCTAAATGGAGAGCCATTTTCACTTCTATCATAAGATTTTTACTTTTCATGAAGTAATACAATTTTATGAGGTCATTTAAGAGGTAAATAGGATATTTAAATTTATGGGAATCTCTCAACGAGACATTTTGAGCCCTAAGGTGTAAACAGGCCTATCGAGCAAGATTAAGCCTATCATCCAAAAGAGGGGTCAACTTCATTTTTAGCTTTATGTGGAAACTAAAATGGATTAGAAAATTATTTTTGGGTAATATTATACATTTTTATGCTCTTAATAAGAAAATTAAACTATGAAGAATCAACTTTTAGGCTCAAGACAACCTCAGACTTGCAAGAAATGGAAAAGAGAGCTTGCTAAGATATGTTTGGACACTCATATAATTTTTTGATGACTTTTATGTAAATATGATAAGTTATATTATGCTAATTAGGTTATTTAAAAATTATTTTGTATAATTGTCTTACAACTTGGACATCAAACTTTTATGAATGAAGCTTAAGAGGGCAAACATGCCTACAACCCTTTTTAAACCCTTACAGAAACCCAATGATGGAAATGGAGATATAAATCTGATAAAATGGAATATTTTTATCATTAAACCTATTTTAAATTTTATATTACTCACTCAATCTCCCTCACATTTGAAATAGTTATATGGACTTGTACGAATGGGGTGAAAAACATGTTATTTTTAACCAATTTTTGTGTTATGTAGGCTACAAGAGGATTTTAAACATGAAAAAAAAATGGGAATAATTTATATACTTTTAATAACTCACAATATTAATTTAATTATTCATAAAAAATACTAAGGGTTTGAAAAAAATATCTCATTTCATCTAGTCAAAACTATTCTATTGGATAAGCTAGTGAGGAGGGTGGAAAACTTCAAGTGATCTCATTTTAAGGTGTCCATGATTATTATAAGGACATGGAGGGTGTTTAAAGGTTTCATAAAATATTTACCATGTATTTTTTTGAGAAAATGATGCCAATTTGAAATCCAAGTGTGCAGGGTACATGGAAGAGCAATTTTCTTAACAAAGATGATGATTACTCCTCTCCAGGTGATTCCGGATAACCAAGCATAAAAATAATGCATGTATAGGAATTTATGATATCATTAAACTTAATTACAATAATCATACCTGGTACCAATCAGTTATAAGGTATTCAAATAGGCCTAATCATGCAAGCAATTTTTTAAGCGAGAATGGGGAGTTTCTTACCACTTTTCATGAGGTTTATAACTTGGATTGACAATTTTACTTCTTGAATTTGAATTATTCATCACAAAACCTATTCTCATGCATTTATAAATAATTATCATAGCTTTATAAGTGTCCTTGTGACCCTTGGGCTTCTCTTTTCTCCTCTCTCTCTAAAGTTATATAAGAACTAGCCATTTTGGAATTATAATCTATGCTCCATATGAGTATGGTGAATCCCTACTCAAATGTATTCATTTTTATCAATAATAATACTAATTTTTTCCTCCTCTATTATTTTTATTAGTGTGTTCATTTGGAATGTTTGATTTTGCATAAGTTAAGACTATGGATTCCTTAGCATGTTATTTACTTCTATCATCTATTTGTAGGTGGAAAGCTTCTTATTTTAGAGCATATGAAGTGTTTTATGAAATGTATAAGGTTAGTGAGTTATCCTATTCATTATTTCCCGCATAGGTCTCCTATCTAGTCCTCTTAGATTTTCACATTCATCCATAACCTCATAATGTAACATTGATGTGAGAAGATGAAGATTAGAGAAGTGTATGTTTAGTTTGTCATTTGATTTCAAGTGTAATATGCATATGGTTAGATGTTAGAATGTTATTTGGTGTATCACCTCCCTTAGATTAATTTTTTTTCAGTTATCTTTCCCCCTTTTCATCCCCCAAGTTAAGTGTAGTTGCAATCCAAAGTGGTACATTAAGGGAGATAACCCTATCTAGAGATTCACCTCATCTTTAGGCTACCCACAAGCTTATAGGTTTGTCCATTATGCTACTTAGATGAGGAGAGATTTAACATCTCCTCAAAGGGTGAAAATCCAAGTGAAAATATTAAATAAGAGATTCATTTTTGGACTTTGAATTGGATTGTTATTTCCTCATATGAATGATAAATTATGAATCATGAAGAGGTTGATGAGGGTGAAATAGATAGGTTGATGAATAAAGAGAATAATATATAGAATTTTTATCTTATGGGATTTATTCAATATTAAATGATTTGAATTATTTTTAAATATTGGTATGCATTTTATGATCTATGATAATTTTTCACTTTTTCATTGATAATCACCACTGACTTGATGATATATGAGTTGTGAATTTCCTAGGTCATGTAAATATGAGATATCTAAATATATGGGTGCTTGCATTACTAATATAATAAATTAATATTCAGCCATGTTATTATTAATTTAATAATTTAATTTAAAAATGAAAGATAATATTTTATTGTAAGGGTCATCTAAGACATAACTTGCCCTACCTCCTTGAAGGTGTTTGGAACCATAAAAATTAAGTGTCTGCATTTATTAATGCATGGAAATTGTAAATTTGGGTAGTTATTTAGTGAAAAAATTGGATTTAGGTTTATAAATATAATTATTAGGTTCTTCCATATTTTGTGCTTCAATATTAGTGATTAAATCATGAAAATAGTCTAAGTGGAATAGCTTGATTAAGACCTTTAATATAAAGTACCTATTCATTAGGATGAATATCATAAAGGGGAATAGTAGATGGGATAGGGATATAAAAAAATTGTTTGGAAATCACTTAGGCCTTAACTAATTTTTCATAATAATTCTTAGTTTAAATTATATTAGGATAACCATCTATTTTCTAATTATATCTCTAGTTAAGAAAGCTTTAAAAAAGAAATGGCAAAAGTAAATTAGAATGTATAATGACATACGTAGTTTGGTAGAGCATATAATGTCAAAGATTTTTGTTGGTGAAATAGGTAGTGAGGAAATCATGTTTGAATTTTTTTAATGTATTTTATAATATATTAAAGCTAGATTGATGTAATATACGACATATTCTCAGCTTATTTCATTGTGTTGAGTGAGCACTACCTTAATTGATATGGTGGTAGATGAAGTATACAAGATGATGGGGTGATAATTAGAAGTTTTTCAAAGAGTATGAGAATGAATTAATGATTTATTAATGTTATAAAAATATTTTTGACATGTGTTGGTCCATTCAAGAGTAAAATCCTTTTTAAGGAGTGAATTGACGAAACAGAAGTGAGAAGCCATATCAAGAACAAATGTTTTGATTGACTCAAGTTTACCAAGTTATGTTCATATGTCTATAATTAAATAAAGGATAGGGATATTGATGATATATTTTATTTTAATGGGATATATGTCAGTCCATACAAGGGGATATTAAAAATCCTAAGAGTTTTCTAGAAGTAACACTAAATACACATTTGTGAGGATTAAGTCTAACTTTGTATTTTATGAGTTGATCAAAGATAATAGAAATATCATGAAGATTATTTTCACAATGATTAGACTTGGAAATAAGATAATACACATATGTTTCAAATATTTTATTAATAAGGTTATGAAAAATATGGTTCATTGCACATTGATAAGTAGATTCAACATTTTTGAGGCCAAAGGGCATTTTAACATAGCAATAATTTCCCCATTCATTGATGAAAGTAATTTTATGTTGATATTTGAGAGTGATATGAATTTTATTTTATCCAAAAAAAAAATCCATGAGAGAAAAAATTTTATAGATAGACGTAGGCATCAATAAAAGGGTCAATGGATGATAAAGGAAAGTTCTCTTTGGTACATGCTAAGATGAGATTATGAAATTATATGCATATGCAATTAACCATAGTGATTTTTTTATGAATAGGAACCATGTTGTAAATACATTCCAAGTAATATATATGTTTTTTAAGCTTAGAATTTTTTTTTTTTAAATTTATTTGTGACATAGAGTAGAAATATCGTAAGGTAATTTACATTACTTTTAATGCACAAGTTTTACATCATGATAGGTGATAATGTTATGAATTTAAATACTAGGATTGATACTAGGCATATATTCATATGATAAATCAAAATATTCATGGTATTTATTAAATAATATATTGTGGTTATCACATTCTTTATGATGAAGTTATTTATTGACAAGAATAGGTTGAGTGAGTGTGCTACCATAATTGATTGTAATAGTTTATTCAATAAGAATGGAATTTCCATCTTAGAAGTGGTATGAAGATGGCGGAATCTTAGTAGATATAGGATGCATTTTGGGATCAATACTAGTAAAAAAATATTTAAGTAAGGATTATTTTTTTGAAAATTTCCAAGCTTGTGATGTTGGTGTGTATATTGAGGATCGTAAGCATAGAGTATTTATAATATAAATTCATCAATAGTAAAAATTGGAAAAGTTTCATAATATTTTATATCTAGTTTGAGATCAATGATTTGATTACCTTGGCTAACAAAATTAAAATGTATGTCTTACAAAACTAGCCTTAAAATCTAAGGTGATGTTGGGATGTTGAGTAGAAGATAGAGATTCTAAGTTAATAATATTAGGTTGATTGTTTAAGTTAGGTATAATGGTAATAGTAAAAATTTATGTAGGTGGATAAATTAGAGTAACATGGTTAAATTTACCATATTAGTCAAGAAAGGTTATTGGAATTAATGAATCAAAAATAGTAGATTATACGCTTTCACATTTTATATCTTTGACATTTGTTTTTGGGAATAACTGTGTGAAGATTTTTTCCTCAACATTTTAGATCACCTCCTATGATCCTTATTCCTCCTAAATAAGTATAATAAGAGGTGATCCAAAATGTTGAGGCAAAAATATTCACATAGATATTCCCAAAATCTGTTGAATAAAAAATAATAATATCAACCATGTTTTAGTTATAGCTAAAGTAATTGGAATTGATGATTGAACTATGTTAGGTTGTTTGATACCATCAAAAATATGAAAATTATTCATATGGTCAACAATGTTTATATATGAAAGAATGGATTAGATAATATAAAGTTTATCAACATCCTTAGAGTTTGTGGGTTGAAATATTTATTTGAAAACCCATGAGGTATATTTTAAGGGTACATTGATAGGGGGACATAACATTAAAGTTTAAATTGAATATCAAATGATATGTCAATAATATGAACATCACGATTGAAGGTAGGTATTTTGGATAAGTTATTTTGATAATGTATTACATTCAAGTCTTATGATTGGGTATGGGCCATAATGTAGACATAATAATAAGAGGAATAAACATTACATGTATTAGTTTCAATAAATATATTGGTAGTAGATACACCTATGTAACTATTGATAATTTTACCTCCCAAGCCAAATTTCAACCCATCCAATAAAAAAATTTCTCGTGACAACCCATCAAGATTATGCATGGTGATATTCATGCATTGTGTTGATCTTCTTATGCTCTCTTAAGCTTTATAGCATTGATTAAATCCTCATTATATGTATAATGGGTTTCTTGAAGGACTATTATATATAATATATTGTTTTGAGTTCTTTGAATGATGTATTAAGTTTTCATGGTAGTCCTTGAGTGAGTGGAGGGGTGTCAAATGTCTTTTTGAATCCTAGAGGATGGCCTAAACATTATTTGGAAAAATTAAGGTTCTTTAGCATAGGTTAATGTAATTTGGATAATTTAAGCTTTCTAATCCTCATAGTGGTTATGCATATTTTAAGCCACTTTTTATGACAAAATATTTTTTATCATGATATAGGGGTGTCCAAGCCTCATTTTAGTCATAACATGAGGTCTAATAATGTATCTAAGAATGTATTCCATGGTATAGTTATTCAAATTTATTTCAAGCTTTACTTAACTCCCCAAGTCATCAAATGACCCTTAAAACATCATATGATTCAAAATACACATTATAAAACCTTGTAAAATATATGTTTAGGTGTACCATTATATTATAATTTCATCAAAAAAGAATCTCATTGTAATCATAATGTCATGACAAGGTGTTTTTTATGCATAAAGGGGTCCTTTTTGAAATCAAACACATATTTAGTCTATCAAAGGGGGTCCCGCACATTGAAAATGACACTCAAACTTACCTCCATACATAAAAACTATTTAAAACTAACCTTTGGCTCAAAATTTCACACCCTTTACCCTCTAATGGCTTCTCAAAGTTTCAAACATGAAAAAATGTAAAAAATAAGGTGTTTTATAGGTATTTACAAGATTGTATGGATTTGTAAAGTTGATCCATATAGAGAGAGGTTATAAAATTAATAAGGGATCATAGCAAGTATTTTAGAGAAGCTTCACATCTGAAATATTCAAAACAATTTAAAAATTGGCCCCCTTCCTCTATCGAGCTCCTTGGCATCTCAAAAAAGTGGGGAGGATCCTATTTGGTACAAATCAGAGAGACAAGATAAGGGTTTATGATTTTGGGTAGAGGAGGGGATCTTAGTTTTATTATATCTTGTATAACTTATTCTTAGATTGATTTTACCTCCTTTACAAACAATCACTAAGAAGGTGAGGGACTTACAATGTCTCTTCCATCTAGGTAGGGTACTAGTTTGCTTCATTTTGTCAAAATTTTAGCTTGATGAAAGAGGAATGGAAATTTGGGTGGATTTTTATGGGTGTGCACAACCTTTATACACAATCCTCAAGCCTAATATCACATTTGTGACCTCAAGGAGATAATAAACCTTCTTGTGTAACTATTTACAGGTTGACAATAATAGGATTCTTGAAATTTAAGGGTCTCTAATGGCTACAAAGTGTTGGTTAGGTCTAAAAAATATTATAAACCTCCTTGAGGTTGTTAAAAAATATATTTTAAATTATTATATGGATAAAAAACCCACAAGATTGTTATATTTAATAGCTTCACATGCATTCAAGTGGTTTAGATCAATTAATGAATCTGCAGACATGCCTAAAGGTCTTCAAAGTAATGTTTGAAATGTTATATAAATTTTAGTGATATAATTAATGAGGTATTAGGAATATGTACCAAATTAATACTTATAATTTATTAATGTATGTATCTCAAGATGAAGAATCATGCCACTTGTCAGCTTCACCATCACCTAAAGTTTCATTTGCAGCCAGTCAAGCCTTATTGGGAGGTTCAAGATGTTCTTTGTAAAGTGCATAAAAAAGTCCAAGAGAGTAAATAAATAATAATTTAATGAGATTTTCTATGTGAATATTAAAAATTTTATGTATACCCCATGATAAGGTTGAGATCATTGAGATGTTATAAAAGGCAAAAGAGGAATCAATATAAGTTGAACAAACCTATTTAAGAGACCTAACTACCTTGTGGATTCTAAGAGAGATTCTCAGTGACCTAAGATTTGTGGTTTATAAGAGATCAATGGATATTGATCCATATTAAAAAAAAATTATCCATTATAACTTGAATAAATTTCCCCAACACGCTTAACGTAAGGCATCAAGGGAACTCTAAGAAGGTAAACATACACTCAACCATATAGAGGCAACTTAGTAAGACTCAAGACATTATAGTGGGAAATTTTGGAGTTTAAATATAAAATATGAGTTATAAATAAGAAAAAAACTCAAATGCCTCATTCCACTTAGAGAAATAAATATTAAAAAGTATAGGTCATTGTTCAAGTTTTGATCATCATAACAATGGGATTATAAGCACTCAATGGAATATGAACAAAGTGAGGAATAAATGGTCAACCAGGACATTATTAATGAACTAGGAGACTTAGATAATATTTTATGTAAGAATGGAGAACTACCTAATAGTTCATAATGATCAGATATACTCCGCTAAAGTCATAAACACTCAATGAAAGGACTCACCTAGCCACATAGTCAAAAAACATAGAGCTGCCACCTACAAATAGGGCTATAAAAAGTAAGTGTAAAAAGTTGTGCATAGATTTGAGGTGGATGAATGAAAGAAATTTATATTGTTTTATATTTAAATGGTTCATAATATCTTATATTTATTACCCTAGTCCTTTGAAGATAATAAATATCCTAATGGCCCAACCAAACCTATTAGGCCTAAAACTAGAATATACATGCATATGGATGGATATCTAAAAAGATAAAGGATCTCGTGGGTATATAATATAATTAGGGATCAATAGAGGGATTTGATGTACTTATAAAATGGTGATAAAACTAATCAAACTATTAGATGCCCTAATTGAAGAAGAACCTCATTGCTTACCTATCATACACAATCAAGGGACACAAAACACCTACAGGCAAGTAGATCCTTTAAGAAGGAAGGTAAATGTTTAAACATACATATAAGTGGTTTATGATATAGTATAAATATAATATATTATTTTTTATCTTAATCCTCTCAGAATAATGTGAGTGGTTTGGTCCTTTAGGGTAGAAGAAAGCCTAAATTCCTAGTTAGGCCTTTTAGGCCTAAATAAGCAGACATGAAGAGTATGGGAGAAGTATTAAACTATGAATAAAGGTGAAACAAAATATTATAAATAGGGTATTTAAATAATTTTATAAATTACCTTAGTGTTACCCATTGAGATGGTTTAGTGCTTTGAGATAGAAAGAGCCTAATGGCCTAAATAGGCCTAAATAGGCATGTGCATAGAAATTGGGTATTGATGTAAGTGTAGGGGTGGTTCAGGGTTAAAATCATCATAATTTGGGGAAAATAATGAAATAATAGAATTATATTAAGTTTTAACTCAAAAAATATGAAAGAAATACATTTGCAAACCCCTAGGGTCAAACAAGCATAGTAACTCAAGAACCCTACGCAGAGGTATGAAGGGTCTAAAAATACTTTGGAGAGATAAAAAATAAAAAACACCATGAGAGTTGATTAGGTATGTTTTCAAATACCTCTAAG
Organism: Torreya grandis; assembly: GCA_037957365.1. NCBI lineage: Eukaryota > Viridiplantae > Streptophyta > Pinopsida > Cupressales > Taxaceae > Torreya > Torreya grandis. The sequence continues at coordinate 4,159,962 of JARHVA010000154.1, read as the reverse complement.
ATGTGCCAAAATTTCAACCAAATAATTTTTTGATCTCCTACACACCCTTTCTCTCCATCAACCCCCAAAAATGCAATATTTTAAACCTGAGGTGCAACTTTCTCCATGTTATAACTATATCTAATAGATTCATGGGGTCCTTAGAGACTAGGAAAGGTTTAAGGGGGTTTTTTCCTCAAATTTATTGTCATTTTTTTAATTTCAAGCCCTTAAGGATATGAACAATCATTAAGAGTTCATGACACTCTCAACTTGCCAAAACAAGTCAAAATAAATTGATGGAGGAAATATCATTTAATTTTCATCAAAATTCATTTTCATGGACTAAAATACACCTAAATATCATATTTAACTCTAAAGAGATCCCATCCATGGCATTGGCCTATACAGATAGTTATATAAACCCATCAATAACACTATTTTTATAGGGTTTAATGATATTTATAGCGTACAAAACTTGATGAAAGGTTAAAGATCATGAAATAGGGTAGTGTGAGGCATGTTTCACCCTTTAAAATAATAAAATTCTCAAAAATAATCTTATAAATACATTTATAATTATAAGTAAAAGGGCCAATCCAAAAATGCTAGAGAGAGGTAACTTAGTCACCTAAATGAGGTGGAATTATAGGTGTGCACCATTTAAAATGCACATGTCATGGTGTGATGTGTTTTTAAAAATATAAAACAACTTACTCATCCATCCTTGAAGGTATTATGTGAGTTTCATGATCATCATAATCAACTAACAATAAGAGACTAGGCCTAGTTACCTAATAGGCCTACTTGATCAGCTAAAATATGTTGGTTAGCATGAGGAGATGTTGAGTGAGTAATTTTAGGATCATAAAACTTTGTAACTACCTTGGATAGGTGGTAAATATAATTTCCTATCCATCATGGAGGATGGAGTATTTTTCTTAAGCCTAGTCAACATGTACAAGGGGAAAGAGGCTACTTAATGATCCATAGAGGCTAATTAGACAATGAAGCCACCTTGTACAAAAAAGATAAATATTTATTGAAAAAAAATTTATGTACATGATTTGAATGGGTTCAAATAAGTTTTAATTAACCTCCACCACTCCATATCTATGCCATACTCATTGAAGGACATCCACTAGTAAAAGTAATGCATAAAGAGATGAGGGGATTGTTATGGTTATTATAACTATTTATTGAGTGAATTAGGGTCATCATGACCTCTTATACATTATTACATGCTATTTTATCTCATATAACCTTCACATTATTCTATAAATTGAGGCTTTAAATTTATTTCATTTATCCCTTAGTTGGGTATGAGGAACTCTGCCTAAGTTTGTACCTTGTAAACCTCTTGAATTAATGAAGGACTATTTTAGCTTCTCTAGTACTGGTTTAGTGTGTTTATGCTTGTTTAATTTACATAAGTGGTAGGTTTTTCTCCCTTTATAGGTTCTTTCCTCACCTAGTTGTTAGTAAATGGTTCTATATAGGTCACATAGTGTGTGAAGGTGTTAGTGGTTGAGCTTGAAGTGGAAGTTTGATTGGTAACTATCTTGAATCATACCTTCCTTCAATACCCTCATGTTCTAATAATCTAATGTATCCTCTATGTGAAACATTGATGCTTATAATCCTTTGAGAGAGTGTTCTAATTCATGTATTATTCATTAGAATTTTTTAATGTCAAATAGAGTGGATAAAGGATATTTGTGCATCACCCCCTTTTAGATTAGGTTTCGATTTCATGCATTTATCCATCCATTTTCACCCCAAAAATTTAGTAGTCTTAGGAATTGGAATCAAGTGGTACATCAGGGGAGATACACCCTTAAACTAGAGGTTTAGTCCTCCTCTAGGCTACCCACAACCTTTGGGATAATCCCATGTTACCACAAACTTGGAGAAGTATAAATGATCCTCTCCTAAGGGTGTAGTTTGGTGAGTTAATAGTTTTGGAATGCTTAGTGGGACTGGATTTGTAAATGTTGGAGTGCATTCCTATTCCATCATCATTAAGTGATCTTAAGTATTTGAAAACATTGAATAAGTAGACCAACATTGAAAATCTCATGTCAAGGGTCATCATAAGGCATCCACTTAGGGGTAATAAAAACTATTGTTGATAGTTAAATTTTATCTTCAATTGTTTCATGATGTGTACTAGTTGGATGTGGAGGAGATGTATATCTTATAATTCCTTATCAATAACTTTATGGCTTGTACCTACCTCACCATGATCTTTACCAATATTACTTTCACCCCTATCATCAATATGATTACTCACATCAATCATATTATTCATTATATTTCTAAGGATACCACCCTTACCCTCTTTGTAAGGTCAAGGTCATAATGCTCAGTCCTAAAATAGTCCTCCTTATCCTCCTGATCAGTCTTGGCAAGGTCATAATGCTCCTATTTTACACAACCATGTCCTAAAATAGTCCATCTCTAACCTTAAAAAACCCAAATTAGGTCATGATAAATGCATGGTTGGGATTGATACACAAAAAGGGTATGGTCAAGAGGTAACTTCCCATCTCAGTAGGAATGTGAGAGCCTCATTATAATAAATCAAGAAAGAATGGACATATATTATGAAGGAGATTTAGTCAAGGACAACTAGTGAAATGTTAGATGCAGATGGTTTGATTATAAGAATAGAAGAGAATCAAGTGTTTCATGAGGAGAAACAAGTCCAATATTACTATTTTCATGTTCCCTCCCCAACTCCATATCAGTCCTTCATTGAGAAGTCCACCCTTCCTCAAAGGACCCAAACAAGTGAGTTCCAAAACTTCTCAAGTCCCTCACAATTTCCTCAAGACTTTCCTACTTGGAATTCTATTCAAGAAACTATACAAAATAGGTATGAAGTGTGTGTTAAGAGGGTTAAATATCATAGTTTAGATCAGATATGGTAGAAACTTTTCCTTCCTAATCATCTTGAGGAAATTAATGGTCATATTATACTTAATTTTGAAGCTCATCTAGATAGAGAAGTTGAACCTATAAATAAACATTTATCTTAATTAATGATAGGATCAAGATCAATGCAATCTCAATATAAGGTACCTTTATTCATTAACTAAGATATAACATATGCAATAGAAAAAGCCCGTAAATCTAAAGTTCCAACTTGGAAACAAGTAGTGGAGCCATGAGGAAAGTGAGGTGAGTCAAGCCTACACCAAGATGTTAGAGTTAAAGAGCAATTTGAAACCATTCAATCCCCATCCCTCCCTTCTCAAAATTGTAAATAATTTACATCATGGAGGTCCATTCAAGAGAATATATAGAAGGATAATGAGGTGTTGTTTGTCAAAGTAATTATCTTAATGAGAAAGATGAAACATCCATAATGCCACCAAATTGGACCTCTCATAAAATTATCTCAAGGATCTTCCATTCCACATCTTGAAAATGAGCCTGTCCTTATGGAGGCAAGTGAAAAAGGTTAATCTATGTTGTTAGTGATGGAGGTTTGTCAATGTTATCCCCAAGGTGACTAATGATGTTGATGAGGTGTGCTTGAATGTGCTTCAATGTTCTTGCATAGTTATTCAGTGTTTGAATTAATGAGGCATTTGATGGATGTTATTTTTGGTAAATACATGTTTCAAAGACCCTATTGGGTGTTATGAGTGCTTTTGGAAGTGAAATGAACTCAATTGAGTAGTCATATGAGTGTCTAAGTTCAAGTAGTCATCTTGGTATATAAGGTTGAGTAAGTAGTTTGATGAAAACATATTTCAAATGTGTTAAGATTTTAAGAGTCATTTGATACATGGATGTATTCCCCTATGATATGTGATCATGTGGTTCAAATTTCAAGTTTGGACATGGCACGTGGAAAAATTTATTAAGGTGCAAATTTAGCCTTTTAGGTAGATTACAGTGGTTCCTATACTTAGCCAAACTTACAAAAGTATATCTAATGATGAGCATTAAAAATATCTAATGATGAGAATTCAATTTAATCAGATAAGGATCCAATGGAGCATGTGATATTGTCAGATAGAGATTAATGGCATGCATGAAGTCAATTTGTAAAAGGTTATTGAGATTACATGCATTAATAACATGTGTCTCAATCACATTGATTTTATAGAATATGAATGGAATTAAGATATTCATATAGATAGAGATAGATGGTGTGGATTGAGTCAAATTATCAATGTTCTTATAAAGCATGCAAATTTGTATGATCATATAAGTATAGATCTAAGATCAATGGTGAGCAATGCAAGATTAAAATCAAGAGAATTATAAGGAGATCAATCGATCATATTTGTTTAAATTTACCAGGGGACATGAGATGATGACAAAGTTTTTATGTTTAGCATTTACACAGTGATTGTTGGAAATTAAATATTTAAATTTGTGAAATAAAACTAGTGATGGGTTTTTTTATCTATATCTTGAGCATATGGTAGAATTTACTATTGGATTAAAAAGAAAATTTGAATAGGAATTAAAGGAACATATATAAAAGTTTATTACAAAGTTTTAATATTTTTAAAATTGTAGATATTGATATCTAAAGTTGACTATGTGTTTGACCATGTTCTACAAGTAACTCGAGAAGGGTAATTGAAGATTTATTGATGGTATTTTGATGTTTAAATATAAGATAAGTATTAAAGACTATTATAGACTTTATGATAACCATGTATGTGGATTATAGAGGTTTTACCAATCCATATTCAATGTTAAAAATTGCTTATAGGCTGACTATGTTTGTTGAATGCACTAGTAGATTGAGTGACCATGTTACAGGAGTGAGTTGGAAGAGTTATGAGTAAAATTGAAGAAGGAAATGAGTATGGAGATGATCTATAAATATATAAGTCTTATGATAAATTCATTTATTTTCATGATATGACATTGATCATATGGGAATAGAACATGATAAGGATGAGGATAGCTAATTTTTATTATACTACATAGGATAGTGCAAAGAATTCATATTTAACAGAAGCATGTCAAAGAGGAATTATGATGAGAAAGGTAAGAATTAAGATTAAATAGATTTTATTAGGATTTATAGAGCATTTTGATTACTTTAAATGGGATTAAACCAAACATTAAACATATTAATGCATATAAGGAATAACATAAAAATATAACATGTAACCATAACCAAAAAGTCTATATTGATATCAACAAAGGTTCATCATTTTCTTCATACAAGCATACATATTTATAGTTTTCTATAGTTCTTGCTATTCAAATTCTTCTCATACATTAGAACCAAAAAGAGGGTACTGTTCATAATCTATCCTTTCACATGTCTTATAGGATAGGATAAAATACATATAGCCAATAATATCATACATAATGCATGAGTATCAAAAGAATATCCTATACAAATTTACTTATCCTTTTTCTTCTCCCAACACTTTCCTAGACTTAAATTGTTATCTCATCCCAAGACAAAATCACAGGTTCATCTAACTATGCCTTGAGGCAAAAGCTAAAAAATTAGGTAGACTAGTAAGAGTCATAGTAATTACTCAAGGCACCATTTCCATTTTTAACCTCTTGCACACTACTTAGCCACCCTTTTGAGTTTTAAAATAAAAATCATATAAACCTACTACCCTTTTAGGTTTTTGATAGGCTAGCATAACTAGGTGGCCACTCTTAATGGGTTTTCAACCATCTTAGCCTTTCTTGTCTTACTAATTATCCAATATATAAAATGTGTTCAAAATTGTAAAAAAATTTATGCATTATACATGACTTAACTTGAAGGGGGTGGCATTGTTTAGCTAATAATATATTTAGACATAGGATTAATAGCCTTATGCTATGTAATTTATTATTGGAGCTTAGATGGTGGCTTATAAATAGGAACATTTAAAATTATGGTCACCTCATTACAAAATGAAGCTAGATCAATTTTGAATGTATGATAGTCAAGTATCACTTCTTGGACCATGTAGAGTAGTATGAATATTAGTATGTAAAATCCAATAATTTCCTTAAGGTCTAAATCCTCAGTGAAACTCATGTCAGCCTTTGTATTACTAGTCTTTATTTGAATTTTGGCACTTAATTACTCTAACTTTTTTGTATAGCATTCTTCCTGAGGACATACTATCATTTGAAGAGTCAATCACATATATTATCCTTGGAATTGAATGATTCCTAGAGAGAAATGTTAGTTTCATCCATTGATGAAGTCTAATTTTGCATGGTTTTCATGGCTATTGTGGCTATGGTGAATTCTACACTAGAACTGGCAAGAGAATTATCAAACTATTACTTTTAGTCTAGAAGACTACATGCGACCTGATAGTCTTATAGTGATGTAATGTCATTTATGAATTGATACTCCTCTATAAAAGTAATAAAATTTTTGGAATCAATCTTTAGATTATATCTTAGAGTGATGAATACACAAATTTTTTGAGTTGTACACCAATATTTTATGAGATTTGAGACCAAGGTCTTGAGACTGCTATAGTTGAACATCACTTGGTCCCTAATGACTCGAGAGGCCAATTTTGGGCAAGTGTCTTCAAAAATATTTGTTTATTCATGAAGATGACCCTTGATCTCCACATTTTTTGCCTTCATCTAATCACATTATTTCTCTAGGGAGGCATCTTTTTGTGTGGACTCCTAAAAGTTATGACATCCTCCAACTATTTCTTCAAAATCATTTAATATATGTCTAAATAGCCCTCTTACTTTACTGGAATAATGACAAAAGTGATAATAGATGATTCAAGATATAATAATGGCATGGTGGATAGTGAAAGAGAGAAGGTAGTGAATTGAGTAGCTACTGAGGGAACATCCCAAAGCCAAACATCTCCTAGTGGTAGTTGGGATCCTTCCTATATATGGGTGGTGCTTGCTTCTATGTTATGGCCTGTAATGCCATGTTACTTTGCTACGTAGTGAATTTAGCCATTTTTCATTTGGCCTCCTCCTCTTCCTCATGTTTTTTTTTTTACTTCTTCTTCCTTCTTTTTCTCATTTTCTTCTTTCTTTCTCTTCTCTTCCTCTTCTACCTTTTTATTTTCTTCCTCTTCTTCTTTCTCTTTCTCCCTTTTTTTGTCTTTTTCCTCTTTTTTCTTTTTCTCTTGTTCTTCTCTCTTATTCTCTTATTTTTGTGCATCTTGGGACCATGATTGGTCTTGTGCTTATTCTTAATATTTCCATAGTGATTCATCCTCCTCTTCTATCTTCTTTTGAGTAACTTCCTCTACCTATTGCTATTCTTTAAGTGTTACATCTTGTTTCCTCCTTTCTTATTTTACTTCTTTTTCCTTATTTTATCTTTCCTCCACTTTATTTACTATGTTAGTTGTTTCTTGGGCCTTTTTGTCCCTTTGAATGTTTAATTCTACCTCCTTATCCTTTTGAGTGACCTCATATTCTTTGGCTTACTATGTTGCATGCAGTTTTATGCTTTTTATTTCTTTTGCTTCTTTTCCCTCTTCTTGAGCCTACATTTGGCTATGTGAGTGGCTTCTTCCCTAGTGACCTGTTGTTCATCTATGGTTGGATGCTTTGGTGAAATATCCTCAACATCTTAAGCCTATGTCAATGGTGGTAAATCATCTGGTTGCACCTCCAAACTTGGAACCTATGTCTTCTTCCTACCAATTATGACCAGTCTATGTCATGGTGGTGGTGTAGAAGATTCAAGAGTAGATTTTGCTTCTTTCATAGTAGTTGGTCAACCAAACATGTGATCCTCCAAGGTAGAGAGACTCTTGCCTCCCACCATGTTATGGGCCTATGCATAATTTATTTAGGTGGGCTCTCTAGTAGGGGTGCAAAGATGACATCAAGTGTAAATGTTGGAGTAGTTGAAGGCTAGAAGTCCATTCTACATTAGAGTTGTTTTGCTTCTTCTTAGACTATGTCAACAATGATATAAGGTGGGAAATATGGAAATTTCTTCTAGAGCTAAGGGAGAACCTATTTTTAGACTTGCACTATGTGTACCACCTTCCAAAAAAAGAATTATTTTTCTTATTCCTTCTCATAGTAGTCTCCATCAATGTCAACCACCATGACTTAATATAATTCATGTTTATTGGTGCCCATATAAATGAGATCATATGAGCTATATATCTACGACACCTTTGAGTCATCTTTCTAGGTCATAGTGTTACATGTTTTTTTCTTCAAGAGAGGGGACAATGAGTATCTACTTTACACTTCCCCTTCTACTGTTGTGAGCTAGATGTTGTCTCTAGTTATTACATAATAGGAATATCTATGCTAGGTGGTATAGATTGTAATAGATTCATATAGTTGGATGCATAGTCTTTTTGTCAGGCCACCTCAACCCACACCATATCCATTATGATGAATAATGATATTGGCTTGAATGGTGAGCATGATAGCTTATGGATAATGATAAATACTCCTTTAAGTAGTATGGTGATTGTGGTGTACTAACCTAGGTACTATAGGACATTAGGTGGTACTTGAATATGTGTGGTGATGAGGTTTAGGAATTCCTCCCATAAAACTTTGAACTTACCTTCATGTGTAAGAGCTCCATGATCTTACATCCAAGTGAGATTGTGAAATCATTGTGTTGGATAGTAGTCTATGTTTGGATGCACTTCATCCTCTACTGACTTCCACTACATGAAGTAAAGTAGGCAAATGAGGAATTGGTACTAATTTTTTTGCTTGAGATATATGTAACACTTATCAATATTTATGAGTAAATCCTACACAAAGTACTCAAGATAATTGAATTACTCATTTTTATGAATCATCTAGTGGGCAATGTCCACAACTCACTTAGATATTTGTTTGGTAGACTTGGTCATCTACCAAAATATTTTTTTGATGCACTAAATTAGAATTTGCATTGTTTCCTTTGGGATTTCATCAATAAGAATCCCTAAATTGGCTCATACATATAGATCTAGAACTTCTTGTAAGATGGGAGGCATTTTTGTCTTGTACGGTAGCAAAGAGTCTCCTCATGCAAGCATGCCTAAAGCTCAAGCCATGTCTTGTGTGTTGATTAACATAGTCTCATCTAGACCTAAATATATTATGCCCTCATTATATCACCCAATCAATACTTGAATGATCTCTCCCAGGTTGTTAAATGTGGGTAATCTCAATAGGCTCTCAATGTCTATGTTTTGAAACTAGTGGGGAGATATGAGAGTGAGTGGTTATGCATTGTCAATAGTGTCAAGGTGGAAGAGCTTTTGTTCATCTTAGAAAGGTATTCAAATAGTTCTTGGTCATTGTTCTTAGTTTTCTAAAGCACCATGTCGATGACCATGGCTTCTTTTTATGCATCCATAAGAGCCATGATTAGCTATGAAGTATCCACTGCTACGTAAGATGGTGAAATTGGAATGGTCTATATTATCTATATAAAGAAAATGAATCAGATCTTGATAGTTTTATCTTGTGAAAAATATGCTCAAGGATGAAATATTGATTTGTTATTCAAACTTGGATTTATATATTTGGCACCTCTTGGCTTCCATGTCTAGGTTATGCTTACCTACCTACTCATATTGAATGCAATGGTAGATGTGGAAAATTTATATCTCATCTATCCATTTAATAAATTAGTCATTAACACATGTGTGGAGTTATGTTGTTATGCTCTTTGATGTCTATATAAAGGGTATAAGTAGATGATGTTGATGAGCCACAAATTTATTGAGGATCACATTAATTGACTCTTGGATCATGCATCTAATTTTGGTGGATGACTATTATCCAGTGGATATCTTGCTAATGCAATTTTATAACATCTTTCTTGAGCTTAATATTTTTGAATCACTCATTTTTTACTTTTTTTATGACACACATGGATCCTCCTATGCACATCTCATGCATGTGATATTTGGTCTTTGAAATTAACAAATGATTTTATTGATATCATATACAAATAAACAAAAAAAAGAAACATACACACAAAAAGCATGAAAATCAAGGAAATACTAAGCTACATGGTACTACTTAGCACCAACTTAGATTTTAGAATGAGATAAATCAACTATTGGTAGTAGGGCTTAAGCCTAAAACCATTTACCCACCCTAGTATTATGATTCCCTGAAGATCTTTTAAAACCATGGTTTCTTTCTGCAATACATCATGTATAATGTAGGATCCTTTCCATCATATTTGTATCTTTCTTGAGAATGCTTTCAATCAACTATCATATAATAAAACTAGTTGATCCTTATGAAATTATTTTTGGCACAAGTTTCTATCATGACATGCTTTATAACTTAGCTTTTCTACTTCCTACATCCAGGATGTTGTACATCTAAACTCACCCTTTCTATTTATTTCTAGGATTTAGTTATTAAGATACTCATGATCTTTAAGTCACATGACCCTGTAAATGCATAGGATGGGTACTAAGTATTTCATCAACATGACTAATTCCAAGCCATACACCAATTGAAACTATGTAAATCTTTTATCCCTTTTTTAATGTGTGTAATATGCCCATAAAATCATAGGAATGTGATCATCCCAATCATTCTACTTGACATCATAGATTTTTTCTAGCATCTTACCCAGTACTTTATTAGATGCTTTAGCTTTGCCATTTGCTTAGGGATGATATGTAGTGATTTTGTGATAAGAGATCACAAATTATTTAGTTAGAGTCATGATAGTATTGTTTATAAAGTATTTTCCTATATTAATAACTAATTTTATAGGGCATCCAAAACTTATAATGATATTTTCATATATAAACTTCATTACATCTTTTGCACTGTAGCTAGGGGTTGTAAAAACTTCAACCCACATAGTAAAATAGTCAAGAATAGTAATGATGTAACTTGCTTTACTACATTTTTTTGGTGGATTGATCATTCTAACAAAATCAATGCCCCATTATTCAAAAGGTTGCTCAAATAACAAATGCATCTCATATTTTAATAGTGATTTACCCATACATTGACAAACATCATAGTATTATGCAACTCTATGTGCATCTTATAACAAATTTGGACACCATAATCTACTTTATTGTAACCTTGTAATTGTGGATTCTCCCATAAAATATAGTCTTATGACTCCTTGATGAGCTTCCTCTAAGAGTTAAGGTAATTCATTTTATATAAAAATCATATGCAAGACTTCATCCTTTCCCAAGTGATATTTAAACCCATTAATGATGGTATATGGTAGTGCTCTAGTCATAAGCTACTTTCTGTCCTGCTCTTAAAAGTACATATGGAATATTCCTTAGTCGAGGAAGTTGTAAATGGATTCAAAGTTTTCAAGAACATAAAGACAAAAAATATGGGCATCAAGAGAGTCTTATTGTAATTCTTATGGATCTTCCCCATTTGGTATGTGGATGAGATGGTTTGGTCCTACATTCTCTCTTCTTGGCCTAAAATTTATGTGGAATTGAAATTATTAGAATAGCATCAACCATTAATAGATACATCCTCCTAGCATTGGCTTGTTGACCAAATATCATTGGGATTGATGATCAATGAATACTTGAAATGGTGTCATAAGTAGATAGTGACAAAATTTTTGAAGTGTAAACATAATGTCCAGTGCTTCCCATTCTGTGGTTGTATAGTTTTTATTTTCATCAGATAGTTTCTTGCTAGCAAAATTAATAGGATGGTATAGAAAACCATCTCTAGGGTGCACAAGTAAAACACTGACTATGATTCCAAAAGCATCTACATGTATGTGAAAAGGCTTTCTCTAGTCTATAAAAATAAGTATAGGCATAGTAAATAATATTAACTTTAGATTGGTGAAAGTTGCTTGGCATTCTAAAGTCTAGAAAAACATCACATTCTTATGCAATAAATATTCCAATGGAGATGAAATAATTATGTACCCTTTTATGAACTTATGATAGTACCTTTATGCCCCAAAAAAGAGTGCACTTCGATGGTGATAATAGGTGGAGGAATACTTAGTATTATTAAAATAATAGCTTGATCTACTAGAATAATTGTGATATATACTACATGTCTAATCAAAACACCAAAAGGTGTGAAAAATAAGCATTTATTCAAATTCAAAGAGATGAAAAAATATCAAAATTCATTCCAACATTAGACATAACTTAGATAAGTGTTTTTTGATTAAGGAAAAGATTGCTCAATCACCCAGATAAACTTCCAAGAAATCATGCATAAAATCCTTGAATGTTATAACCACTGTGTGACAGAACACCATAGGTGCATTCTTAAGGCTAAAAGGCATGACCTTATATGTAAAGTAACCACATTATATTGTAAAAGTAATTTTTGATCTATATTCTTATATGACTAGGATTTGATGATATCCAGTAAAACCATCTATGAAGGAATATACTTCATGTCTTGTGACAGACTCCAAAACTTCATCTGCGAATGGTATTGGAAATAAATAATTTACACAAGCATTTTTAAAAATATGTTATTCCTCATAAATTTATATTTTTCATGTTTTATTGGGTTGAAATACCATGGGACTTACCCAATTAACTTTTTCTACTAGATAGATTATCCCTACATCCTGCATTCTATCTAATTTGGCCTTTACTTTTAGCTTCATATTTGGGTTGAGCTTATATGGCCACTTCTTGATCGGTCATGTGTAATCCCTCAATTAAATGTGGATATTTCAAAGATATGGGTTAAATCCTCTAAATTTTTATAATTTTATAGGAAAAACATCTTGGAAATCCATCAAAAGTTGTATAACTTCTAAAATTTTAGTTTCTTTTCAATAGTCACCTATGCTTGCCAGTTTTGGAACCTCCTCTATTCTAATGTTTTTGATATGATTCTTTATAGGATGCCATTAAATATTATATTTTTATTCATAAACATATTCATGTATCCTATTTTTCCCTTCTTTTTTAGTAATTTGGATGATATGTAGCTTGTCTTCTTCTATTAGTGTTGTGTCAGTGTCCTTGAGTGGTTTAATAGGTCACTCTAGCTCAAATAAATAATTCATATCTAAATCATCATCAAAATTAGAATATTAAATTTATTATGCCTCATCTTGGATCCAATGACATGGCTATAATAGATATTATTCTTCATTCTTAGTATCCTTGTACCTTTGTAGTGTCAAGTTAAGATAAGAGGTTATGTTTGTCTGTGTAGTAGATTCTATTTTGGTGTTCAAATTTTTTGTCTGCCCTTGGCATAAAAAATACTTTAGTTTTTTTATTCATTATGAACTAGAAGATTTTCATCTTCAAACACAAATATTTATATAAAATCACTTTGTACTTGTGCTAATTCTTGGTCTCCCTTCTATGTTCTTAGTGCATGTACTAGGCTAATAGTACTGGAGTAAGTGTATGGTGGAATATGTGAAAAAAATAATATTTCCACACATTATCCATTCCAAAAATAAACACATTTATGTATATGAATTTTGGGACACTCAACTTCTTGAAAGAATGACCAATTGCTGTAGATAAATTATGGTAGCTAGAATCTACTAATCATGATCTTGTAGGCATCATCCCGTTCGATCTAGTTATCCCTATGATTTACCCACCATGTTGAAACAACTCCTTTTAGAGAATAATTTAAATCACTAAACCACTAATTGATGGTTAGAATATGGAATTACAAGCACAAAATGAAATTATTGAGTTTCTCTATTGAATAGTATATAAGAAGTTATCGCTCATGCGTAAATACCATTCACATTGGTTGAAGCTCATGGTCACCTTGGGCCCAATTGAGGAGGTGTGTATCTGAGTCATCACTGGTAGATGAAGCTACTTCCCAAGGAAAAGTGCCTTCCCTTTTTAGCTCTATGTAATACTGCATGTGGTCATCAAATTGATAAAAGAAATCAAATTTAGATTGAGTAGGAGATTTTACAAACATAGAGGCACACTCTTCAATGATAAACTAATTTACCACTAGTTGTGTAACTACTAGTTTGGGTCTCCATTATTATGATGTCTTGAATTTCTAAGTGAGAAGGGATTATTGGGTGAATATTTTGTCACCAGCTAACTAATGGGAAAAATAGGTTGTTTCAACCACAACATAGGGAGATTTATCAGCCAAATATGTAGGCAACCACATCAAAAGGTGACAAATCTCTCCTCTCATCAAGGGGAGGTTCCCTATAAATATGAGGTACTATATACTATATATATAAGCAGAAAATAAAACTCAGGGTAGGATAACACCATCCATCTCTCTTTTTTTAGAGATGATGTTCACAGACATAGGATAATTCTAGTGAAAACACTGAAGGCACTTCTCTTCCTTCAGAAGTGGTTTGTAATAAATAGCAAGAATTCTTCCTAGAAAGTAACTGATAAGTAAAAGTAATACAGAGTAATAACCAACAGAATGAGGTGTAGCACAAAGTCTCCACCTCAACTACCAAAGAGTGAAATATATGAAGGACAATGGGGGCACAAAGTCATCCCAAAATCCTTTAAATAGAAATAGAAAATAAACACACTAAAGATAATTATGGCAACACAAAGTCTCTCCATGGTTAGCTTCTAGGCAACTTCCTGGTTACTTCTACTAATTCTACTTATTTAATTAAATGGACAAGAATGCATTCAATAAATAGACATAAGAATAATTTCCTCAATAACACAAGCTATTCTAGCACAAAGTTTGAAAGGTCACTTGCTTTCTCATTCAGATAATGAAATATGATTAACAATCTAAGCTCAAAGTCTCAGTAATGCCTTTCAATTTGGGTAGAGTTTTACTTCTGATAACAAAAATATCTCCCTACTTCTGATAACAAAAATATCCCATTACTTCTAATTAAAAAAAATCTCCCTTTTCATAAAATAAGATATTACAATATATAGCAGCCAAGAAAGACTTGGCACTTTGTTTCATGGAATAGCCCATGCTGCATTCAATGCCTTAAATGCATTTTCAGTTCTGTCAAGGGGCCATGCTGTAATAGGGCATCAACCTTAACTGTGGTGTTTCAATTCATCTCAAATGTCTCCTCCAAAGTATAGGCTACCTGGTCCTCTTCCTGATATTTGCATATCTATCTACTTCACCTTTACTCAATGGAGAAAATTAGGCCATGTCCTTGAGTGTTTGCACTCTCTAGTGTCCACCTGGTGGACTATTTCACCTATTGGAATAAATCATACACATATATTTTTGGTCTTTCCATCTTGTTCCCTCTTTTCTTAATGCATTTTATCCTTTTCTCATGATCTGAGCTCTCAAGTTATCTCTTCCTTTTCTGCTGGCTCTTTCAGCTTCTTCTTTAGCTTGGTCACTGAGTTTGTTTTTAAGGTTCACACCATATTTGAAAATAAATGAGCATTTTGTTACCTTAAATTTGACATCCATGGGGATGTCATTGGTCACTTGGTCACTTAAACCATGTTGAACATTTAAACCTTTGAGAGTTCATTGGTTCAATGGTTCAATGGTTCAGGTGGTCCTATCAGCTCCTTGGTTCAATCACTTCCTTGGTTCAATCACTTTCTTTCCTCTTCGATTGAAACATTTCTTTAAACTTGTCTCTATAGTCTTCCGCTTCCTTCCTTTGCTTGAAGCTTCTATGAAACTTTGAAATTTGAACCATTTTGGTTCAAGGTTCAATTGTTCATTCTTTTTCTCTAAATCCTTTGGTTATTTGAAGTTTCTAGATCCTTTTATTTTTTGTTGAACTCGTTGAACCTTTGAATTTTGAACTCTTTTGGTTCAAGGTTCAATGGTTTAATGGCTCATTCTTTGCTCTTCGAATCCTTTATTTTTCTAAGGCTCTCAAACTTTATTGAACTCATGAAACCTTTAAACTTTGAACTCTTTTGGTTCAAGGTTTAACAGTTCAATCTTTCTCCTTTGAAGTCTTCTTTTGTTTAAGTCTTTTGATCTTATTGAACTCATTGAACCTTTGAACTCGTTAAACCATTTTGGTTCATGTTTCAACGGTTCAATAGTTTAACCTTTATTTTTCAAATCCTTAGTTTCTTTAAGTCTACTGAAGTCTTTGAACCTTTGAACCTACCAAAGTCTTCAAACTTTCTAGATCCTTTGAAGCAGTTGAAGTTCCTTGAACTCTTTGAAGCACTTAACTCTTTTTGAACCTTTGAACCTTTGAACCACTTTGAACCTTTGAACTTGTGAAAGTTCAAGGCTCAATGGTTCATTGGTTCAATGGTTTATTCCACTTCTTTGAAGCCTACCGATGAGTCTTTTGATTAAACCTCGGCATTGAACCAGCCTTGAAAATGCCTAAGTGTTTGGAAGGTGTTCCTTTATGAGAGCTTGCCTGTTGAAGTTTTTGAACCCATTGAACCTGCGAGTCCTTTGACTAAAAATGCTTGAATAGTTGAAGAACTTGAGCACTCAAAACATTTTTTTGAGAAGGGAAGAGAGAATTTGGCCTACAAGACCAAAATAGTTGATATGCTGTCCCCAAAATGAAGTGATGGATTTTGGGAACAATAACTGACTCCAGTTGGGGAACTTCCATCTATTGTAAAAATAATCAAATGAAGTAGAAACTAGAATATCTAGTTCCTTTAAGTATGCCATTGGGATATAGATTCATGCCACCCAAAAAGAAAGGTGCCAAAAACAAACAAAAATGAACAACACAAAACAAGCTAAAGACTATACAAAAATTATACATATGTACAAGCTGATCTTAACTGATACTTCAAGGATTGAAGTGCTTCAGAAGTTACCCACTATGAGATAGTGAAAATGTCATTCTGTCTTGATATATCTATGAGAAACCATTTTCTCCCCAAAAGTGATGATTGGAAAATGGACCTCTACACTAAAAATCAACTTTTCTATGCATTCCTTTTGGTTCTCTCCTCTTGCCCTACAGCAAGACTTGATTTCCAATTTGAAAATCATGAATCCTTATTCTCTTCTAGAAGAGTTTTTTTACCTAATTTTGATGTGCAACAATATGGTCCATTACCATAATTCACTATTCTTTTAGTCTAATAAAGCACATGATTTGATTATCAGCATCAAACACCTACCAATGGTTAGCTTTATTAGGCACACTTGGTTGAAAGACCAGTTTCATAGTGTACCTATTATCTTTGAAATCAGGGTGAGGAACCATGAAGGTTGTAGGGATAACTAATGAATTTGCATGATTATGAAGCTCTTTGGGTACTACAAATATATTGAAAGCATCAAAACTTTCAATATATTCCCATACCAAATTACATTAATGGTACAATATTTTGTTCCTAGTTTGACACATGTTCCTCACTTGATAAACCATTAGCTCAACATCTCCTTTGGCATGAAGGATCTTGACACCTTTGTCTTGAGAAACCTTTAACCTGAGTAATAGAGATTCATGCTTAGTAGTGTTGTTGGTGTTTTTGAACTATAACTTGTATGAAGGAAAGATATCTCCTTAAGGAGATATCAACACAATCCCAGCTCCAACACCGGTAGAAGAATTTTTGGCATCAAATTCCAAGATCCAAACATCATCAAAAATTGATATTCTATCATATTTTTCTTCATTAGAGAGGGAAGATCACTTTTCATCTATAATACACCCTATCGATTCTTTTGATTTCTTATTTGAATCAATTTTTGGATTGCCACCTATAAGATTTTCATTTGCTGTAACAGGAACATCTTTAGTAGATAAAAAATAATTATTCCTGCCTAAAGACTCAAATAGAATTTGGTCTTTAGGTGCTAATGTTTGACTGATAAAATATTTTTCCTCCTTTTTAGGGAGCATCCTTTGCATGATGCCTTTGATAGGGATCCTCACCTCAGATAGGTCCATGCTTAATTTCCCACCAACGTCCTTGAAAAAATTTCACCCAAGAAGGATGCCGTATGAGGCTAGGATGTTAGCTACCAGGACTTTCATTTTGATCCTCTTATCTAAGAATGCTACAAATGCAAATTGGGTTTCCTTGATTTATCCTAGTAGTGGCACTTGTTTTTTCTCCATGGAGAAACATCTCCCAAAGGTCTTAGTTAGTGTGAGTCCAAGAGATTCTACCACTTTGGCAGGCATGACATTGTCAGACACACCTGAGTGTATTATGCAGTTATTCAGCTAGTGTCCATTTATCAATAAGGAAACATAAAATGGTTCTATTTTCCCAAGGGTAGATGGAAGAGAAATGATAAGTGTCTTTTGGGTGGATGTGTTCTTGGGGGGACTAGGATTTACTTTCAAAATTTCTTGTCCTACAGGGAAGGCTTTATCCTTTACATATTGAACCAACTTATCCAACTACTCACGGTTGGATTGTGAGAATTCAAATTCATACATTTGAATTTTGGTTTTCTTGACATGGTCAATTATATCAAATGTCTAAAATTAATTAGGAATAAGGGAAGGTAGTTCATCCTTCTAGTTTTTAAGGGGGGTGGTACTGATCTATGAATTTGAAGTTAAAGATGAAGGAATACTTGATGTACTTAGATTTTTAGCGATCATCAGGTCCTTTGATTGAAAAGGCAAAGTGGTTACCCACTTAACAATTGAAATTGCTGGTTGAGAATGCTCCTCTATTTTTTTCTTAGCAGCTTGTTGGGCTGACTAGTTCTGGGACCAAGTGAATATAGTGCATGATCCATTAACTGCTTCACCTTTACTTCTAGGTTCATCCTAGTAATTTAGGAAACTAATGTTGGAGTTGCTAGCTAATTATTCTTCTCCCACTGTGAAGAGATTGGCATCATCTTTTGGGTTTAACTTAGGTTGGAAAGAGAAATCAGATTTTGTTTCAATATTTCCAACTACTAAATTGGTTGGAGGTGCTTAAATGGTAAGCTTCCCATGTGAGAGAGGAAGGTGATTTGGCTTCCCTTGATTCCTGGTAGCATTACCTTGGTGTGACTGATTGGGGAATGTCCTCCTAGGTATATATCTATATGAAGGAGTAGAAGACATCCCTTGCACCATTTGCTTCCTGAGAGCTAGCAACTCATTTTCCATCTTTTGCACCATTGGATTAGTGGTGCTTATAGATGGATATTTAGAGGATGAAGAAGATTTACCTCTATTAGGATCTCTCCTTATCTTCCATACCAAGATGAGATCATCTTCCACCTTAGTAGCCAAATCTTGAGCTATAACAAAGTCTATGTGGCCAACCATCTCAACAAAAAACTCACTTCAGGAAGCTGAGAGTTGATGAAGAAACATTTGAGATTCTCAGCTATTGGCTAAGAAATTATAGGAATCTTATTCCTAAGCTTGTTAAACTTGGCTATGAAGTCCCTCATAGGTTCATGAGGCTCTTTCTTCATTTGTATGAGCTGAGCCAGCAGGGCATGCGCATCTTTTGTAGGCTTGAATCTAGCTTTAAACTTGACTTTGAGGGTGTTCTAGTCAGTCATGGTTTGGGCTTGCAGATGATAGAACCAGTCTGTAGTAGCACCTTGTAATGTTTATATGATTAGCTTGACTGATACATCTTCATACTCCACACCTATCATGCCACAGGCTATGCTGAAGGCTAAAATATGTTCATTAGGATGAACTCTCCCATTGCCATAGAATTTGGGGAAATTCTTCTTAGAACTGTGAGGTAGCTTATGTAGAGGTAGAGTTAAATTGAGTGGACCAAAAGAGTTACACTAGGGGCCTTGAACTGTCATTATTTGACTACTGAAGGGAGGGATAATAAATTTTTGAGGGGTATGTATTAATAAAGCTCTGCTAACAATAGAAATGGAGATTTTGCCTGGTAATGGAGACTTGACTCTTGTAAGAGGAAAAATCTTAGTTTGCTGAAGGTGAGATGGAGAAGGAAATAGGTCAAAATCACTTTGCTAAGCCAACTCAAATACAGGGTCAATAATCCCTTTATCTCTCTAGATTTATGTATACCATAGATCTACTAGAGTGTAAAATTGAAATGGATAAGGACAGGGACTACTTCAATTTGAAGCTTGAGGCTTCAAACTGTGTGTTCTTCCCCAACAGAGTCACCAAAAATTGTTGGGAGAATATTTTTTCACTAGCTAAGTGATGGGAAAAATAGGTTGTTTCAACCATATCATAGGAAGATTTATCAACCAAATGTGCAGGTTGACTACATCAAAAGTGGACAAATCTCTCCTCTCTTCAAGGGGAGGTTCCCTATAAATATGAGGCACTATATATATATATAAGCAAAAAATAACACTCAGGGTAGGATAACACCATCCATCTCTCTTTTTTTAGAGATGATGTTCACAAAAATAGGAGAATTCTAGTGAAAACACTGAAGGCACTTCTCTTCTTTTAGAAGTGGTTTGTAGAAAACAATAGTTATTCTTTCTGGAAAGTAACTGATAAGTAAAGTAATAGGGTATAATAACCAGTAGAATGAGGTGTAGCACAAAGCCTCCACCTCAACTACCAAAGATTGAAATATACGAAGGACAATGGGGGCACAAATATATCCCAAAATCCTTTAAATAGAAATAGAAAATAAACACACTAAAGACAATTGTGGCAACACAAAGTCTCTCAACAGTCAGCTTTAGGACACCTTCCTGGTTACTTCCACTAGTTCTGCTTATTTAATTAAATGGACAAGAATGCATTCAATAAATAGACATAAGAACAATTTCCTCAACAACACAAGCTATTCCAGCATAAAGTCTGAAAGGTCACTTGCTTTCTCATTCAGATAATAAAATATGATTAACAATCTAAGCTCAAAGTCTTAGTAATGCCTTTTAATTTGGGTAGAGTTTTGCTTTTGATAACAAAATGATATCCCTACTTCTGATAACAAAAATATCCCCTTACTTTTGATAATAAAAAGATCCCCCTTTCATAAAATAAGAGATTAGAATATATAGTAGCCAAGAAAGACTTGGTGCTTTGTTTCATGGAATGGCCCATGCTGCATTCAATGCCTTGAATGCATTTTTCAATTCTGTCAAGGGGCCATGCTGGAATAGGGCATCAACTTTAATTATGGCATGTCAATTCATCTCAAATGTCTCCTCTAAATTATAGGCCACTTGGTCCTCTTCTAAATATTTATGCAGTTGTCTACTTCACCTTTACTCAATGGAGAAAAATAGGTTACATCCTTGAGTGCTTGCACTCTCTAGTATCCACCTGGTGGACTATTTCACCTACTGGAATAACTCTTACATAGATATTTCTGGTCTTTCCCTCTTTTTCCCTCTTTTCTTAATGCATTTTATCCTTTTCTCATGATCTAAGCTCTTGGGATATCTCTTCCTTTTCTACTAGCTCTTTCAGCTTCTTCTTTAGCTTGGTCGCTGAGTTTGTTTTTAAGGTTCATGCCATATTTGAAAATAAACAAGCATTTTGCTACCTTGAATTTGACATCTATAGGGATGTTATTGGTCACTTGAACCATGTTGAACCTTAAACCTTTGAACCTTTGAGAGTTCATTGGTTCAATGGTTCAACGATTTGGGTGGTCCTATCAGCTCCATGGTTTAATCACTTCCTTGGTTCAATCACTTCTTTGGTTCAATCGCTTTCTTTCCTCGTCAATTAAACCATCTCTTCGAACTTGTCTCTAGAATCTTTTGCTTCCTTCCTTCACTCAAAGCTTCCTTGAACCTTTGAACCTTTTAACCTTTGAACTTTGAACCATTTTGGTTCAAAGTTTTAAGGTTCATTCTCTTTCTCTGAATCCTTTGGTTCTTCAAAGTTTTTGGATCCTTTTCTTTTCTATTGAACTCATTGAACCTTTGACCTTTGAACTCTTTTGGTTCAAGGTTCAACGGTTCAATGGTTCATTCTTTATTCTTCGAATACTTTGTTTTTTTAAGTCTCTCAAACTTTATTGAAATCATTAAACCTTTGAACTTTGAACTCTTTTGGTTCAAGGTTCAATGGTTAAATGATTCAATCTTTCTCCTCCGAAGTCTTCTTTTGTTTAAGTCTTTTGATCTTATTGAATTTGTTGAACCTTTGAAATCATTGAACCATTTTGGTTCAAGTTTCAATGGTTCAACATTTCAACCTTTATTCTTTGAAGCATTATTTTCTTTAAGTCCATTGAAGTCTTTAAACCTTTGAACCTGTCGAAGTCTTCAAACTTTATAGATCCTTTGAAGCAGTTGAACTTCTTTGAACTCTTTGAAGTGCTTAACTCTTTTTGAACCTTTGAACTTGTGAAAGTTCAAGATTCAATGGTTCATTGGTTCAATGGTTCATTCCACTTCTTTTAAGCCTACCAATTAGTCTTTTCATTGAACCTCAGCATTGAACCAGCCTTGAAAATGCCTAAGTGTTTGGAAGTTATTCCTTTATGAGAGCTTGCCTATTGAGGTTGTTGAACCTGTTTAACCTGTGAGTCCCTTGATTGAAAATGCTTGAATAGTTGAAGAACTTGAGCATTTAGAACATTTTTTTGAGAAGGGAAGAGATTATTTTGGCCTGCATGACCAAAATAGTTGATATGTTGTCCCCAAAAACAAGTGACAGATTTTGGGAACAATAAGGATTATACTTGAGGTTTGGTATGTTGTCATAGGAAGTTACATTCAACTATGCACAAAGCTTTTGAATTTTCCTCTAAATTCAATTTCATCCAGCTAGTTTCTTCTGGAACATATGGGGAGTCTAGTTCTTATAAAATCTTTTGGATTTTCTTCTAAATTCAATTTCATCCAAGCATATTTTGCATTGTATTGATAGTCATTTGACCATCATATGTCCAATTTTTACCTATTAGTGTAGTGTAGTGTGTTTCTATAGTATTCATGTCAATGACTTCAAATTCACCTCATAGAGATAAATATATGACTTTGATATTGACATATTCTAGTCTACCAATGTGCTCAACTTTCCCATAATTAGCTAGGCTTAAGGTTACTAGCATGTATCTCAAAGCTGATCATCCAATAGCTTCCCATGTAGATTGATGAATCATATTAACTATGGTGCTAAAAATCAAAGATAAAATTTAGGATCTCATAATGAGAAACCTCAATATCAATCCATTCATCAACATCCCATGGTTTCTTCATCTTGGCATACCAAACCAGTTTTTCTATCTTTTATTATCCATGCTATGCACACTCGTGAAAATATTGCAATAGATTCATGATGTTATAAGATACATATTTTTTGTGTAGAGTACTCATAGTCAAAAAATTTAAGAGATTTGTGAGAGTAGTGACAACTCCATCTTGGTGTATAATACACATGAGATGACCATACATTTGCACATATATTGATGGAATATCACCATCAATAGTATCCTAATGTTGAATGTATTTAAATATTTACTAAACTTCATTTATTAGGCTCTTCTCTATGGTCAAGTCTAGTTACTTATCCTATTTAAATTTTTTTATTCCTTGAATATAAGGCATCTCAAGTGGAGGCAACCCTTATTATGCATGATATTATCATGTGATAACATTTAAAATTACATTTTATTTAAGATACATGTTTACCATATTTAAATTTTAGATAGCTTTGTCCTTTATCTACTTCTCTAGATTAGGGAAATCTTATTTGTCATGTTAGTCAGATATTCTATAATATGCATAGTATGACTATCTTTATGGGCTCATTAGGAAATTATGTTGGACATGATTGTATTTTACACATAGGTAGTATTGTAAGGGAGGCTGCTAGTAGTTATTTCCTCTACCACCTTGGTATCCTCCTCTATCATCACCATGAACTCCTTCTTTATTAGCTTGATATCTACCTCAATATAATCCTTGTTATTATGTAGTGTTCCATTATTTTTGTTACTAATTATTGTGTTTAATTCCAAACTATTATTATGCAGTTGGTGTGGTCCAAATTATTTATTATTTCTATGTTATAGGTGAACTCTAAGGTGATGCATACTGGTATTGAGGAGATGGAGGTGTCTATTTGGATAGATCAAGAAGATGGTACTATGGTGGACTTAGAATCCATTATGGACCTGTTTGTGTTGCATAACCTTTATGAACCTTCAGGCTTGGAATTATTTTCTTCACCAAGGAGATTTGTTGCACTATGATGGCAAATACATTTTTGGAGATGCCTTATTTAATTTATTTTAAATACTTATAATTATTCTCATCATGATAAGGAAACTTAAAAACATTATAATACAGATTATATGGATTATTGATATATTACTATAGAAGGTGGCATTGTGTTGTGGCATGCCCTATTACTTGATAGCGTTCACAAAATTCTATCTTGACTTTTGGATAATCATTTTAATGGTGTCCTTCTTTTCTACATTCTATACACCATAAGTTCAATTTAGGATTATATACCTTGTATTATTTCTCCATTCTTTTCATAAAATCCTATAGTGTGTTTTTAGTTTTAGAATTAGCAATAGGGGCTTCTCCACAATCTTCAATATATTCTACATGTAGTGCAACAAATCTAGCATCTACTTTTATCATATTAAATTTATGAAATGGTAAATTAGATCCTAGTTTGTATTCCTTCAATGAAACATGTTACTTTGTCTTTATTTTTTAAGGAGAATTCTACCTTATTCATCCCATCAAAAAATCTACAATCAAAGTCATAGACTAATTCTCTATATTTTTGCCTTATCTCCTTCAAGTCCTATATAGTCTGACTGGTGTATTTCTTAATCTTAAATTTTATGATGAGAAAATACTAAACATATTTTAGACTTGTTTGATGAAGGTGTATTTTGTATATGAACTCTAGTACTCTCCTGGCTAGGGCCCCTACTAATTTGCACTTTTAAAAAATTTCATTAGTGACACCCTTAGCTTATCATTACATTTTTCAAGTTAGTAGGTATTATTTAGGATATATGGAGCCATCATAGATGGTTGAGTTTAATAATCCTCCTAGATAAGTCATAATATTTATTGGACTTGATGGAGTCTTCTGTGTAGATATTATTGGAGGTGTCTACATTTTGAGTAATCCTACATGTGTACTACTCTATGCACCAAAAGAATTATCATGCACACTTTTCTTGTCTACACTTCCTTCTTATTTTTATTCTATTTCAATTAATCCTATGGATTCCAAAGTCTTCCTAATTGATTTTGTATGAATTTATATACCCTAATGATTCATATGCTCTAAAAATGCTCTTTCTTAGCTATAATCCTCCTGCTCACCTAGCTGAAAACTTTAATAATAATTTAAAATATTGGGTTGTGGGGATGTGTACTCTTGTGGTTAATAATTATTTCTAATTAATTCTTATTCTATTGTTATTGAACCTAATATTAACCTACAACTTTTCTTTGTTTCTTTGTGTAATTCTTATTCTTCTAATAATACCCTTTGCTATATCTATGCACTACTTCTATCTTCTATATGTTTTACTCCTAAACTACTCTCATCTTCCTCTTCACACACCTCATCTTCATCTCATTCTATTTTATATCATTCATCATCATATTTCTTCATCCTTCATTTATCGTTTCACTGATCACATCTTCATACTCATTCATCATATAATATATTGCTACTTTTACCTCTACTCATATCTATTTGGTTATTCTTTTAGTGATTTCATATGTTCTATTGTTGTAGTTCCCATTCTAAATCTAAAATTTTATTCTAATTCTTCTTCCCTCACATATCCATTCTAAATTTAGGTTCAATATTTAATTACTCATATAGCCATCATTCACCATAATTCACACACATCCCCATACACCTAAAGAAACTACTCCATATTGGCTGAAGTAGGCACTATGGCCTTATCCACAACTAACATCTTTATTAAAAGAGGTAGTTTCTAAAAAAAAATCCTATAATTCCTCAGAAAAAGTAGTCATGTGTAGATTTAGATATTATATATCTTTGTACTAAAAATTTGGTGATATATCTATCTATGGTGGTGGTGACCCAATAGTCTATCACTCTCATCCAATCAGTTTCTAGTTTCAACTAATATATTCTCTCCTCATTCCGAGAGATTGTTTCTTTCATTATAGGATTGAAGTAATAATATTTTAGTCTTTTCAACTAATTGGTTACTAATTTAGGTAGTTCACACCAAAAAAATTCATATATTTCTCCATAGATATGCTCCTAAATAATTTCACTTGTGGTAAGAATAGTCCTTTTAGATTCTTATTTTATGAAGTTCCATACTTTTTGTTCTAATTATGTTTTAATCTCTTGCTACCCTAACAAGCATCTTATAATAGTTTCCTCTGGAAGGAGTGTTTCCATTCTCACCACACATTATTAGTAGAGGTTCATATTACAAAAGAACATGCTAAGGATGAGGATAGCTAAGTTTTATTAGATTGTATAGGATACTATGGATAATTCATATTTAATAGAAGCATGTCAGAGAGGAAATGTCATACAAAAGATAAGAATTAAGATTAACTAGAGTTTCTTAGGGTTTATAGATCATTTAGATTACTTTAAATAGGATTAAAAAAATTAAGCATATTAATGCATACAAGGAATAACATAATAAATAAAAGTAACCATAACTAGAAATTCTATATTGATCTCAACAAAGATTCACCATCTTCTTCATATAATCATACATATTTATAGTCATTTTTAGTTACCGACTATTCACATTCTTCTTGTACATTAACACCAAAAAGAGGGGACTGTTCATCTTTTACCTTTTTACAAGTCATGGAGGATACGAAAAAATATATATAATTGACAATTTCATACATAGTGCATGAGTATCAAAGGAATATCTTGTGTAGTTTTACTTATCCATTTTCTTCTCCCAACATGGAGAGTCAAAATAGTTTGATTGTATTTTGACTGTGTGTGACCAATCTGAGTGATCACTCTAAGATACTTATTTTGAGTGATTAGTTCTTAATTAAAGGTGGCCAATGGAAATGGGTATGTTACATAAGTCATGTATGATCTATTCATGCATTTGGTTGAGTGGATTGTTTTAGAAAAGTGTTTGTATGATTTAGTTATATATGATATATTTTTATGTGTTTTTAGGCCTATTGGTGAATAGTCTATAATGGCTTGGTTTAGCATAGGAGGTTTAGTTCTAGGTGACATATATTTATGTGGAAGTAATAAAGGGGATATTGGAGATAGTTTTGATGTGTTTGAAGCATTGGTAATGAATGAAGGTGGTCCAAGTAGTCTCACATGTAATGTGTGAGTATGAAGGCTTAATTATTTTAGGTCTCACCAAGACCTAATGTTGGTT
Source organism: Torreya grandis (assembly GCA_037957365.1). Classification (NCBI taxonomy): domain Eukaryota; kingdom Viridiplantae; phylum Streptophyta; class Pinopsida; order Cupressales; family Taxaceae; genus Torreya; species Torreya grandis. Next base: position 4,132,912 of record JARHVA010000154.1, on the reverse strand, counting down.
TGGGGATAATGAGGTAATGACCAATAAATGAAGATTGTGGTTCAAACATGTAACATGTGTATGGACCTACGATAAATTTATAAAAAATATGTAAAGTATCTTTGCTGACCAAGATGGGTTAAAGGAAAAAGATTGGTATAAGTACAAGGTCTAATTAGACTAATTTTGCTAGTTGAGAGATTGTGGAACCAATTAAAGGAGAGAACCTTTGAAAGATAAGGTATAAGTCATTAAGGACTAATAAAGAGTGAATAATATCAATCATACTTGTCTAAACAAAATGTTGAAGGTGAACATATAGGTCTTTAGACCTAATGAGCCTAGAAGAGGTAGATTTAGTGAGTAAGCCCTAGAGGTTGATTGTGTGTGCATAGCAGATGGATTGAAGAGAAATGTAGGTTAAATATTATGTTAATGACCTTATAGGTCATGTTAATAATTTTTTGATAGAGTTTTTTTAATTTTTATAATTGTGTATGTGCTAAGAAGTGAAGAGTGATCCAAAAGGGTGTTTTAGATGCATTTATTGTGTGTGCAAGTTTTTGAGAGTGTAAAAGGGAAAGAGAATAAGTAAGAAAAATCCATCATTACGTATATAATACATCATATCAGAAGTGGAGATAATATGAAGTTAGATAGATTTGTGCTTGGTTTCTTAGGGTGTTGGTTCCTCCTTGTGGAAAGGGTGCTCTTTGGTTAGTTAGTGCTAGTCTAAATGTTGAATCTTGTCTTTATAGGACTATAGTCCATGTTTCAAGGTTCAGTGGGTTTTATCCCCCAAGAGGGATTCCAACATATATCATGTGTTATGTTCTTGATCTTTTTATATCTTTCTTGTTCAGTTTAATGGTTAATTTATATGCATCATGATTGTATGTGATGAATGTTTAAAGAGTTGGTAATTGAATTGGACTATCTGGCATCACTCATTCACCCCCACCCCCTCTCAATGATTGTACCTATAAAAATTGGTATCAAATTAGGACTTTCATTACAATTTTAATCACTTGAAGGTGATCTAAGGTACAATATGTGTAAAAATGAAAGTTGTTAAGAAGAAAAGAACATCATAGATGATGAAGAAGTTTGCCATGATAGTGGAGAAGTGTTCTATGATAATGAGGAAGAATAAGTTAATCTAGAAGCTGAGCTCATGAGTGAGCTTGGTGATCTAAAGGAGAAAAAGAAGAGGAATAATAAAATGAGGAATATGATCAAAGGTATTGAAGCATAAGTTAGGTCTCTTGAAGGGATTTTGTCAGAAAAGTCTATAGGAGAGGAAAAAGAAAATTAAGAATTGATCATGTCCATGGAAGATCAAGCATGTAGATTGAATGATGTCATGGTTAAAGAAGTTAAGGAGGATTCTAAGACCATCAAATATCTCATAATTCAATTAGAGACTAAAATTTTAATCATGAGACCTAAAAGAGATGAATGTGTTTAATTGAAGACTAATCTTATTTCCCTAAAGGATGATCATGAAAAGGTCATAGTCAAGATAGGCAAGCTTGAAGAAGATCAAAAGAAATCAGGACAAGATAAGGAGATTGGTAGCATGAAAGTAAAAAACATAGATCAGGTTAAGAGTAAAATCAATAAGCCAATTAGAAAACCAAATGCTTCAAGGTATGCCAAATATTTTATGGGCTATTATTTTATTTATCATCTTATTGGTCATAGAGTAAAGTAATATATAAAAATAAGAAATTAGTCAAAGGGAGATCACTTTCATATTCAAGAAATAGGTATAAAAGACATTGTTTACTATAATTTTCAAAGAATTGGTCACATTGCTAAGTTTTTCAAGAAAAGACCATTTAGTCAAGATAAATTCAATTATGATCTTAGAGTGTAAGATAGAAGACTAGACAAATAGACCAATGTAAAGAGATTTTCATCTCAAGATCATTATTTTGCATGCAATTAGTTTGGCCACATTACTAAAAAATACAAGAGGAAAATCAATCACTCAAAAGAGGATCACAACCATCATCAAGCAAAAGGTATGAATGAGCTTATTTTTTTAGATGTCATAGAGTTGGTCACATTGCTAGATATTGAAAGAATAATTTGAATGAGTTTTCAAAGTAAAATATTGTGTATGGATCTCCTAGTATGTAAGGAAGAGATTACACATAGTTATAGAGACCTAAATCTATTAGAAGAGGTTAGTTTGAGACCAAAGATGGTTTGTTTGCCATGATAGACATGAAGGAAAGTCAAGAGTTTTTATTGTCTACACTTATTGACAAGTATGAAGCAAAGACTGAAGTTAAGGTTCCATTAAAAGTTAATTTGATGATGAGGTAGGACTATAAGTCAAATGAGATTATGGAAATACGGGAGTCTCCTAAGTTTTGGGACTTTTAATCTCACTATGTCAAAGGGGTGTCTCTCTCTAGGCTTCAAGGAGACACTTTATAGAAAGATGTAGCAAGGTGGATGATTGTTGGGTCTTGGTTTGTGTTGCATGATAAGAAATCCATGAAGTTGAGTTTCTATCATAGTTTAAGGTATGAAAAACAAAGTATGGTTGTGTGTTCCTTTGTGTTGATTTAGTTCATAAGGAGTCTTGTTATGATATGGATGAGGTAACCCTTTGTGTAAAGAGATAGATATTTGAGGGATAAGATTGTGAAGATGAGTTGTAGTATAAAAAAGGTATATATGCAATAAAATTTCATCTATAGTTGGTCTTTTGAGGTAGCTTCATCTGATGTAGTGCCTTGATTGGTTTCAACTCAAGTGGAACAACTTAGCTAAAGGTGTGAAATCAAGGATAATGAGTTATTAAGATATTATATTGCATAGAAAGTCTAAATACTAGGTTGATATAGAGAATGTATTATCATGAATAAGGTCTCAGAGTTTTGTACATGACAAGTGCATGCCATGGAGTTAGGGGAGCTAATTCAGATAATTTGAGAGGCTTAAAGAGTTGTGTATGATGTGAGGGGGAGCATATGTGAGATGTTCTAGTCATGGTAGAGACATGAATAAGTATGATATAGATATAAACTCAAGAATTTTGATATCATGAAATGATCAAACCAAGTTAGGTGTTCTGATAATGTATTGAATCCTCATGAATAAATAGAAAAGGAGCTTTGTAAATGGTGGTTAGGTCTTGTGATCAAAGGATTTTGTAGTAGAATATGATTGAAAAAAGAGAGTTGAGATCAATTGAGTTGGGTCTAAAAAAGTGGATGAGGTGGATTGATGATCACAAAAAAAATTCATGATCAATTTTTAGTGTTTTGACATGTTAACTGTTGTATGTGAAAGGTTTGTAGGTTGGGTATGGAGATTTCTAGGTGTCATTTGAAGAATTGGAAGTTGTCAAGGTGTATTAGAGTTATAGATAGGTGTGTTGAGATAATTTAAGTGTGTTCCATATGATTTCAATTTTAGAAGGTATTTTGTGTGCAATTGGAGAATTTTGTTTGCTCTTAGGTTTCCCAGTTTCTACTTAAGGGCATGTAGGTCAAAAAAGCCATGGTATATGAAGTATGGGTTCCCAAAGGATTCTGAGCTCAAAATTTGGTATATAAGTATGTATTCATGACCTCTAAGTGTGATAAATTTTTTGGAGATGAGTGTTGATTAGAAAGTGGTATGTTGACCAAGTTTCTTTTATAAACCTAGTGTTTTTATTCATGTTGGAAAAATGGTTTGCCTAATTATTTGAGATCTAAGGATACTTAATAAAATTAAATGGATAATGGGTGATCAAAAATTCTTTCACAATATTTTATAAGTGCATGGTTGGTTCCATGAAGGAGGATTTGTGCAAATAGAGGGTTAATTGGCTAGTACATTTGTGAAGGAAGTATGCTTCAAAGGAAGAGTTGAGTGTTTATTTTTTGTATGCATGAGGGGGCATATGATAATTATTTATATATGAAATTTTAAGCTATAAAATTTCATGGGCTATTAAGGTCCAGGTAGGGTTATAAGGCCTCTAAGAAAGACTAGTATGAAGAATTGGAATTTTTGGTCATTTTCTCCAAAATAACAAGGTGTTCAAAGGGTTCTTAGCCTAAAGTGACTTAGGGGGATTCCCTCTTAATGTTTTTAAGGTAAGTTCATGTAGTTTCTATTTTTTTATGTTTTCTCTTCATAGAATTTATGTATGATCAAAGAAGAGTGTAGTCATGGAGAATATTTGAGAAGATCAAGGTAAGAAGAGGTATGGAAAATGTTAGGGGGAGTAGGTATCATCTCTCATAGGTGGTTATTTCCTATTTTTGTGTCTTGAAGTCTTTCTAGGTTCATAGGATCACAAGTATATTCCACTTTGTCATTGCGTCAAAGGGGGAGAAAGTACTTGAAGAGACAGACAAAGTATGAGCATATGCTTTTTATTGGTGTTTGACATCAATCTCAAGGGAGAGATCATTGGAGGTTTGTCAATGATGTCTCCAAGGTGACCAAGTATTTTTATGAGGTGTCATGTATGCTAGAATGATAATGACAAAGTGTGGTTCAATGTGCTTCAATGTTCTTTCATGGTTCTTCAGTGTTTGACTTAGTGAGCCATTTGATAGATGTTATTGTTGGTATGAACTTATTGTAGAGAACCTATGGGGTGTTTTGACTATTTGGAGTGATTGTGTAAATGAAAGGAATTCATCAGAGTAGTCATATTGATGTCTAAGTTTAAGTAGTCATCTTGATAGATAAGGATGAGTAAACATGTTTATGATGCCATATTTCACACATATAAAGGTTTTAGGAGAAATTTGATACATGGATGGATTCCCTTTTGAGATGTGATCATATGATTTAAATTTCAAGTCTAGATATGACATGTATCAAAAGTTATTAAGGTGAAAATTTGGCCTTTTAGGTAGATTCTAGTGGTTTCTATACTTAGCCAAATTTGTAAGAGGATATCTAATGGTGAGAGTTCGAAAGATATAATGGTGAGAATTCAATCTAACTAGATAAGGATCTAATGAAGCACATTATCTTGTCAGATAGAGATCAATGGTGTGCTTAAAGTTAATTTCTAAGGTTCCTCAAATTACATGCACTAATGACATGTGTCTTAATCACATTGATTTATACAGATGGAGATTGATGGTGTGGATTGATTCAAATAGTCAATGTGCTCAGAAGGCACATAGAGTTGCTAAGTTACATGATCAAAAAAGTGCAGATCTTAGATCAATTATGAATGATGTAAGGTTAAATTAAATAAAATTTTAAGGATATCAATGGAGTGTATTTTTCAAAGTTACCAAGGGACATGAGATGATGAAAAAGTGTTTGATGTTTAGCATTTACACTTTGATCATTGGAATTTAAATATTTAAATTTGTGAAAGAAAAATAGTGATGGGTTTTTGATCTATATATTGAGCATATGGTAGAATTTTTTGATGGAGTAAAAATAAAATTTGAAGAGGAATTCAAGGTGAATTAATTTTTTTTATTATAATGTCTAAATGTTTTTAAAATTATAGATATTAAGATCCAAAGTTGATAGTGTGTTTGACCATATTCTGTAAGTAACCTGAGAAGGGTAATTAAAGATTTCTTTATGGTATTTTGATGTTTCAAGATGAGATAACTATTTAAGAGTTTTATATAATATATGAAAACCATATATGTGGATTGTTGAGGTCTTAACAATCCATAATCATTATGCATAATTACATAAAAGTTGACTATGTTTATTGAATGCAATGGTAGATTGAGTGACCATGTTGCAAGAGTGTTTCGGTTGATTTTTTAGTAGAATTGAAGAAGAAAATGAGTATGGAGATGTTATATAAATATATAAGGATTATGAGAAAGGAATTGATTGTCATGATATGCTAATGATCAGATGTAGAGAGTTAAAATAGTTTGATTGTATTTTGACTATGTGTGACCAGTCTAAGTAGTCACTCTAAGAGATTTTTTTGAGTGCTTAGAGCCTGAGTAAAGGCCCAATGTAGATGGGTATGTTTCATAGGTAATTTATGATATATTAATGCATTTTTGTAAGTGTCTTATTTGAGAAAGGTGTCTGTATGCATTAGTTATAAATGATAGACTCATTTGTGTTTTTAGGCCTATTGGTGAGAAATCTGGAATGGCTTGGTTCAAGGTATGAGATTGAGTTCCAGGTGACATAGACCTATGTGGAAGAAATAAATGGGATATTGGAGATAGTTTTTATGTGTTTGAAGCATTGGTAAATAATGAAGGTGGTCCAAGTAGTCTCACATGTAATGTGTGAGTATGAAGGCCTAATTATTTTAGGTCTCACCAAGATCTAATGGTGGTTTGGGGATAATGAGGTAATGACTAACCTATGAAAATTTTGGTTCTCACATTTAATGTGTGTATTAACCTATGTTAAATTTATAAAAAATATGTAAATCATCTTGGCTGACCAAAATGGGTTAAAGGAAGAATAGTGGTATAAGTACAAGGTCTAATTGGACTAATTATGCTAGTTGAGAGAGTGTTGAGCCAAGCGAAGGAGAAAACCTTTGAAAGAGAATGTATAGGTCATTAAGGACCCAAAAAGAGTGAAGATGATAATTCATGCATGTCTAATCAAAATGTTAAAAGTGAACCATAGGTATTTGGACCTAATGAGCGTAGAAGAGATATATTGAGTGAGTAAGCCCTAGAGGTTGATTAAGTGAGTGTGCTTAGTGGATGGATTGAATAATAGGGTAGGTTTATGATTTTGTGCATGATGTACAAGTCATGTTGCTAATGTTTTGATAGAGTTGTTCTAGGTTTTCTAATTTTATATGTGCTAATAAGTGGAGTGATCCAAAAGGGTGTTTTGGATGCATTCCTTATGTGGAGAATTTTGTGAGTATAAAGGGGAAAGAGAGCAAGTAGGATAATTCCATCATCAAGTGTAGAAGAGATCAGATCAGAAGTATAAATTAGATCATGGTAGTTGGGTTGGTGTTTGGTTCCATAAGAGGTTGGTTCCTCCTTGTGGGATGGGTGTCTCACTAAATTAAGGGATAGGTGTTCCTTGATCAATTAGTGCTACTCTAAATCTTTAATATTATCTTTATAGGATTGTAGTCCATCTTGTAGGATTCATTAGGTTTTATCCCCTAAGAGGGTTTCCCACATATATAATGTGTTATGTGATTTATCTTTTTATATATTCCTTATTCATTGCAATGGTTAATTTATATGCATCATGAGTGCATGTGTTGAATGTTTAAAGAGTTGAGAATTGAATTAAATTATTTGGTATCAATGATTCACCCCCATCTTAGTGATTGTACCTCTAACTAGTATTTGAATAAGGTGATGTAAGTGAGATATAATAATAAATTCCCATTAGGATACCTCTTCATGAGGAGAAACACCAATCAATATTCAACAATGCAAGGTTTGGTGAACTTCAATAAGATCAATCTTCTCTTTCTCATGATAGTCTTAAGGAGTGTAAAAGTGGAATACCTATTCAATTTTTAGTAGTTATGAAACAAGGAGACATAATTCCATTACCCATTCCATCTCATTTGATTTATAGTTTTAATCCCATAATTAATCACCATTAATCCCCATTCTTCATTGATACTAGATAAGTTGTGACTTAACGAAATCCACCTAAACTAGAAAGCCTAAAAGGATTGCCATAAATCAATAAAAATAATAATCCTTTGGCCATTACCAGTATCCTAAGTCAATTATTTTCATATATTTTATACATGAATAACAATCTTATGTATATGAGTTTTATAATGAAATTGGGTAACTCTAAATATTATTTTTTGGAAATTCAAGACTAATAATTCTCTTCAAATAATATATATGCCAATTTTTCATCTAATTCTTCATTATATATATATATATATATATATATATATATATATATATATATATATATATATATATATAAAATCCCAATCCATCTTAATTTTTTAGGCTTATAAACTTTTGTCCATTGAGTGAAGTGAATTTTACTTAACTACACATTTATTTTCCATTAAAAATATTATTCATTTTTTCCACAACTCCATTTGAAACTTGTAACAATGAAAAAAATATAAAATATAATTGTTTTTAATTTTATTTATAAGAATAGTCTCTATATCTAGGATCAACCATTTTCATTCCATATCAAAAGTATTACTTGCATAATATCCACCAGATATTGTCAAATCTTGGCTTTAGATGCACTTGTGAAGAGATGAACCCTTAGATATTTGCTTGGAAGAAAGGCCATTGTTTTCTCAAGGCTACCATAATTCTTGCCTGTATTTTTCATGATACATTTACAAAATAAAAATCTATCTTATTTAATATCATTTTCTACCCAAAAATTCCTCATAAATTTTCAAAATTATTTTGAATTCCTTTCCCTCCTTAACCTCTACTAACCCAAATAATATTATATGATTAAAAAAATGAAGATGAGAGTTAAACATATCAATTGGAAATAATCTAAGGACATTAATCCCCCACTTTGATTTAGAACCCTTCAAACATCTTCCTAGTTATTATTCCATAATAATGAAAAGATGCATATACATTGGATCACATTTCCTATCCCATGTGAATCTTATAAAAATCCCACTAGTTCCCAATAACCAAAACTAAGAATATAACCTTAATAATCAAAACTCATCACCTGAGATATCTAATATTTAATAAACTTAAAATTATCATAATATTATTAAATAAAATACAATTAACCTTATCCTATACTTTATAATATTTAGTTTAATATCTTCTTTGATTCTTTCGTAGATTTGAGTGAATGCAAAATACCACGAGTCATAATCACCTCATTTAAAATATGTTTATTACTAAAAACCCTCAATTATTCTATATAAATAATAAAACGAAATAATACCTTCATCCTTTCTACTATTTCCTTAGATATAACTTTTTAAACAGTATTAAAAATATATATTTATCTAAAATAAACATAGGTATAAGGATTTACATTTTTTGGAACTAAGGAAATGAAAGTATAAATCAGATCCTTCAAAAACATTATTGGAATACCTAGAATCATTCACCACATATGTCAGTTTAAATACTATTAAGTCATAATAATTCATAAAAAGTCATGAAATCCATGTAGGCATGGACCTTTGTCTCCTTCCATACACCACATAACTACCCTTACTTCTTGCTAAGTAAATTGTATCATTAGTTACTTATTTTTTAATCACTTTGGGAATGAAAATGATAAAAATATATATTATCTTCACTCCTTGGAGTTTGTTTTGATAAAATATATTTGAAAATCCTAACATTTATTTTTTGACCACTTTAGGTTCTATCCACATTGATCCATTTGTTACTTTGATCTCACAAAACTTGCTAACTTACCATCAAGAAAGTGTTAATTGGTGAAATAAATTTGTGTTTGTATCACCTTATTTTATCCTATTATTAGAAATCCAAGTTACACCCTAGCTGAAAGGAGTGTTTATGTCTTGATTCCAAACCTAGACTAACATGGGAATGGTCTAAGTCTATGGGTTACCTATATCTAGACCAAACCTCTAGAATTTTTAATGAGGCTAGCTCCTTTCATGCATCATTTTAGACCTTTACTTCTAAATCCTAAAACCGTTTGGGGTGAAAAGGGAGAAAGAGTTACAAAATTAAAACCTATTATAACTTGTGGTGATGTACCATGAAGATTTTCCATCCACTCATACTTGAGCCTCTAGAACACTAGTGAGACAAAAACAAATAATGGGATCTATGGCTGCAAATGCCTATCATGCACCAACATTTCATGAAGAGGTTCATCAATTGAGAGAAACCTAAGGGAGATGATGGAGAGGCCTAGTTCAAGGAACTAATCTTGTAAATGTGTCCAGTATTGGCTTCAGTCAAATGACATCAAAAACTAAACATAACCTACATAACCAAACAATCTAATAGATAGGTGAGATCAAGACTTGGAAAGGGATAATGATATATCACTTATACAAATCAAACTGACATGAACACACTAGGCTAATATCATGAAATCTGAAAATAGTCATCTTATTTATCTCAAGAGGTTACAAGGCTAAATCTTGGTAGAGTCTTGTCATGCCCAAGAGAGGGATCTAAAATAATATCTCCAAGGCTATATTTATAACATAATGGAAGTAAGAGAGGGGAAATTTTTATGCCAAAAAAGGAATCAAACTAATTCATATCCATTTTAAAAGTAGTTACAACTACTACCATTAATAAAGCTCACTCAAACCCTTACTTATTGATCTAGGTCATTCTAGTCCATTACATTATTACAATATCTTCTCGATGATGCTTTATGGTGGCTAAAATAGTGGGATTAATTAGTTTCTAGATAGGTCTTGGTAACCATGTAGTTAAAACACTCATATCCAACATTTAGAATCATGCCTTTTTACCAACTGCTCTTGATTGGTTGGTTGATGCATGCCCAAGTGGGAAGAAATGTCAGTTTCCTTTGGTTGGATTTGGAGATGGCCATTGAGTTTTAAATGTCTTACTCCACAAGTCCCCATGGCACTATTTGATCCTAAAATATCTTCTCCTAGCCCCAAATGAAACATGATCAAGCTTGGATCTTACTTTCTTGCTTGCCTTAGTTAAAAATTGACTCTTTGACCTCTGCCTAAGTCACTTGGCTCCCCTTTGTTTTGATTAGTCATCAAGAATTGGATCAAATTATTGGATCCTTGACTCATTTATCACTATTGGATCTATCTAATATGAATGGATGAAAGCCTTTATATCTCTTATGAAATGGTAATCTTATCTCTACTTATGTCATGTGTCAAACATATGTTAATCCTCAAGATCTTTTTATTAGTCTATAGCTTCACACACTTATGACATGTGTCAACCCCTCAACCTCTTGACTATTTTACTCATCTTACACCATTGATCTACCTATGCATGGATTCTCACAAGACATCGATCTACCACTAGGACCCACATGCTTTTCATAATTATCCTTGACTCATTAGCTCTTTGGATTTACTGACTAGTTTGACTCATACTTACCATTTGATCAAGATGTATGATTTCATACACACCATAGATATCCCTGGTCCCACTTTACTATTAGTTCTTGCACTCCATCAGATCATTGGTATGATTGAATATGAGACCTTAAATCTACCTGAGACCCACTTCTTAAAAACTAATGGTTAGTCCATGGTCTTAAAATTGATATCCTCACTTCCACCATTTGACATTCATACAACCATCATTGATGATCACACGACCATAAAATTTAAGCTCAATAAGATTATCTTACTCTATATTTAAATTTTATTTTTATGTTATCATCATTCATAATTTCATAGAATGTGAATAACATCCCATGTACCATCAAATTTAAACATAAGTATATTTTTACTTGAGCCTTATTTTGACATCTGCATGAACATCCTATGATTTTTGAGCAAATTTTAAATCTTATATCCTAGAGTGAAATAATTATGGAGCCACAAAAATTTATATAAGATGTTATTAAGGTCAAAAAGTGCAAACCCATTTGATCCACTAGTCTAATGAGATTTCAAATCAAATATATTCAAAGTTTAATATGGCTTGTCCATAACTGCTTCTATGTGACATCTTGGTGATAGCTGAGCTCAAACAATTAAATATGGGGAATTTAGAAAAAATACCTCAAAGCCCATCTTTTCACGTGGATAATTTTTTTTGTGATTTAACAAAGCACTTCAAACTTGGCATATAACAACTTGGTACCAAGGTAAAAAAACCCATGTGTCACCTTCATTTATAACTATCACACATGTGAGATATAGCTTTGTGAAAGTGCTCACTTAGATTTATTTGAGTTATCTTGAAAATGGTTATGGGAAAACATGTAGAATGTCATAGAGAGGCAAAATTTTAATCTCCATAACTTTTGATGCATTTGGATGGAGGACCTAATGTTTGGCACATATGATCTTGGTATAAAATTGAACAAACCCATATGAATGATTATTCTTGACTCATCCACACGTGTAAGATATAGCCTTAGCAAACTACCCACTTGTATTTTTTGCCAATAGACCCAAAATGTTAGGATGAATATAATGAAGGACCAAATGAATTCCATGAAATTTCATATATATTCTAAGAACTTTTGATACCTTATAGTGTATCTACAACTCTAGACCATGTTTCAAATGTTACAAAACACATGAGAACCTGCATGGTATCTTCAAATTTGCATTCTTTGACCCCTTTTTGAGTCTTGCATATAACTATTCATCAAACCATGCATATAATTAGTTTCTCATAGGGGTTACATGCCTATATATGTAAATGGAACCTAGACCATGTGCCTAGGCTAGTCCATTAAGCATGGAGTCTCTTCTCTGGGTCCAACATATTGACTACCAATCATACTCTGACCTCTCTTGAAACAAATACAAGGACCAAAAAAATAAAAAAAAAATATAATAGAGTGCTCAAATCACTTATTTAAATTTAAATTATCCTAAAATATGGAAAAAAAACAAAAGTGATAGAAACAACACTTATAAGAATGCATGAAAATTACTCTAACATGTACATGGCTATAATCTAAAAGTATTAGCCACCTAGGTCAAATGGGAAACTATTTTGTACACCTTAGATCTTTGAAGCATACTTGATTTTTCCTAACCACTCTCTTTTATAGCTATGAGAAATTGTATGTTCATGTCTTCTTGGGGAAGCAACTAGTTCTTCTATTTCCAATTATAGGTGCATAAATTATATACATGAGTCCAATACCCAATCATACTCCTTCTGAGTTTGTGAACTTTGTAAGAACAACTTCAATTCTTCCTAATTCTTGAACTATTGATCATGAACATATATATTAGCTTGATGTGTCTCCTTTGGCATATCTGTGATGTTGACCTCTAAGGAACATGGACCTAATCTTGTAACTTCTTAAGGCCATTTGAGGTCCTTCTCATATTATAATAGTAGAGAGATGTCTAAATTTGGAGAGGAAATTTTATAACCATGTTTCAAAATTTCAAACATGTCATCTCTTGAGAGAACAACTACCTCTTACTTGATGATAGAACTCTTGTTATCCTATAATAGACCCCATTCAAGTAAAGAAAAAACTAAAATAAATGTATCAAACAAATTAGAATATTTTTTCTCATGAAGTTTTAGTTTAATAGGATATTTTTCAAACTTAAGTTTAGAATCAAGCATATCAATTTATTGACCACAAACATGAGGCTACAAGCCTTATTTTGACATCTCAAACTAGTTAATCAATATTGCTTTTTTTTTCAATGTCAAGTTCATGATTGAGCATGCTCTCAATTTCATCTTACCCTTCACCTGTAAACTCTTGTTCTTCATGATAAATGGTAGATTTTGTGTTATCTAAGAACTAATGGAAAATATCATCAAATTATCCAATTGGTACATCCTTATCTTTTACATCAACAAATTTTTCATCATGTACTTATTCTTGTTATTTGTATCTCAGCCTCTACCTCAGCTTTTTCATGTACTTGTTCCATCTTTACATCATCTTATAAAATTGAATCATGCTTGTATTTACCAAGAGGTGTTCCAATAATGATTTATTTCTCTTGGTTACTCAAGTCATCTTCATTTCTTTCTTCTTTATTTGCATCTTCTTGATTTGCCTCATAGAGAAGGGGCTCTTTCTCAAAAAGTGGCATTTTAGATCCTTAAAAATTCTTAACAACACTAAAAATGTCCAAAGAACCTACCATAAGTACCTAATTTTAATCCTAAAGTTTCTCTTATTAAATCACCTTCACATCCTCTTCCTGATTATTTATCACTTGAATGGCTCTCTATGAAGGAAAGGATCTAGGATTTTGAGGGGAAAGGAGAGGAGGCTACAAGGTCACTTGTCTGACTTCAATAATCACCACCTCCTCCTTCTACCCATTGCTTTGAATGTATTTCCAATATGGAAATGACCTAGGTTATTGAGGAGGGAGAGATGGGGGTTGAATGACCTTATATTTCCTTGACTATATGAATTGGCTCCAAGATGAAAAAGGTAGAGGTTTTGGTTTGACCTTTTGGTCCTAGTTCTCCTCTTCTCTCCTTATCTTCAGATTTAGCTCTTTGATTTGCTTTGCTTTATTCTCTTGAAATATATCCTCTTTAAGGTGTTTAAGAACATAATAAGGCTCTTAAATATGGATGATATAGGCTTATGGATGTTCATATCCTTCTTTATCTTGGGCTCTCAATTATAAATCTACCTTACTTTGCCCACCCCATGACTTCACCATTTGATTCTAACTTGGAACCTTAAATTCATTCATAAGGGGTTTTTTAAGAAGGATGGAGTCTTGGAATAAAACAATAGGCTATTATAAAACAAGATCTTCATTTCTTTGATAGCTTCCTTGGATATATTTCTAGGAAGGAAAGGTCTAAGGAACATATGAAGAACTTGTAACATTCAAAGGAGCACTTGGAATGGTTTCTTGAGGAGGAATGGATGGCATTTAAGAAGGTTGAGGTGGTGTATATGTAGGCATAAAAGGTTGAAAAGCTTGTAATTTTTATTCCTCAAGGCCTCTTAGCTTTTTCTAGATGTTCTAAATATAACCTCATACATGTATCATGTCATCTATGATATTGTTATAATTTTCTCTCTCAATAGGCATCCATTCTCCTTTTATTCATTGTAATGACTCTCTCACATGATGAATCATGTGAGTAGGGACATCTTGGCCATAACATATATATGATCTCAACTCTAGGGAATGATTTTCAAGGCTTATCAAAGTCTACTTAAGTTTTGGTATAGATGGCTCATGATAAGGTTGATGAGTAATAGTATTATGATGGGATTGATGTCCATAAAAGGGATCAAGGAAATATCCTTGATGATACAGGTCGTGAGAAACCTAACAAGGCTCCTCATAGACCTGTAGGGCTCATGGTATGGCTAATAATGGGGTATATAATAGGATTAATCACCAAAGATATTCATATTGACCTCATATATCAAATGAGATGAAAACTTGACTAGATATTTCATTGAGACATACTTAGTCTACTCATAACTAGAAGATTGATTTGGAGTCACCATTGGTGATAATTTTCTTTCTTTTAAAAGATAATTAGAGGAAAGACACACCAATATATTTCCACTTTTTTGGACCTTGATCCCACTAGGCATGCCAAAATTTGTAGCACTCCAAGTTGTACCCTAGTTGAAAGGAGTGTTCAGGTCCTACTTCCAAACCTAGACTAACATGTTAGTGGTGTAAGGTTATGGGTTTCCTATATCCAAACCATACATTTAGGATTTTTAATGAGGATAGCTCCTCTAATGCATCATTTTGGACCTTTTCTTCTTAAAAATAAAATTGGTTGGGGTGAAAAAGTAGTAGTTAAAAAAGTAAAACCTATTCTAACTTATGGTGATGCACCGTGAAGATTGTCCATCCACTCATAATTGAGCCTCTAAAACACTAGTGAGATAGAAATAAATAATGGGATATATGACTCAAAATGCCTATCATGCATCAACATTTCATGAAGAGGTTCATCAAGTGAGAAAAATGTAAGGGAGATGATGGAGAGGCCTAGTTCAAGGCACTATTACAATCAACATGTATACTATTGGATTCATTCAAATAACATTGAACACTAAAAATAACCTACATAATGAGACAATCTGCCAAATATGTGAGATTAGGAATTTGAAAGGGAGAAAGATCTACCACTTTTATAAATTAAACTAGCATGAACACACTAGGCTAATATCATGAAATCTAAAACTAGTCATCTTATTTATCTCAAGAGGTTATAAGGCTAAATCTTGTCAAATTCTAGTCATGCCTAAGAGATGGATCTAAAATAATATCTCCAAGGCTATATTTATATCAGAAGGGAAGAAAGAGAGGGGGAATTTTGGTACTTCAAAAAAGGAATCAAACTAGTTCAAATTCATTTTAAAAGTGGTTATAAATACCATCATGAATCAAGCTCACTCAAACCCTTTTTGATTGATCTAGGTCACTCCAGTTCATTACATTATTACAATTTCATCTCTATGATGCTCCATAGTAGCTCAAATGGTAGTATCAAGTTATTTATAATTATGTCTTAGTAACAATGTAGTTACAACACTTAAATCCATAATTTAAAATCATGCCTTATTGCCAACTACTACTGACTGGTTGGTTGATGTGTGCCCAAGTGGGAATAAATGTCACTTTTTTATGGTTAGATTTAGCAATGATCATTGAGTTCTGCATGTCTTACTATGTAGTTCCCTAATGGAATCATTTAATATAAAAATATTTGCTCTTAGCCCCAACTAAAACATGCTTGATCTTGGATCTATTATGCTTGCTTGATTTAGTTGAAAATTAACCCTTTGACCTCTGCCTAAGTCACTTGGATCCCATTTGTTTTGATTGGTCATCAAGAAATAACTTGGATTATCAGATCTTTGACTCATCTCACACTATTAAATCTACTTGATATGAATAGATTTAAGCCTTTGGATCTTCTTTGAAATTTCAATCTTGTCTTTTCTTATGCCACATGTCAAATGCATGTTAATCCTCAAAATATTATTATCAGTCTATATCTTCAGTCAACCCCTTGAGATCTCTAACTATTTGACTCATCTTGCATCATTGATCTACCTATGCATGGATGCCCATGATCCATTGATATACAACCAAGACCCATACACTTTTGACACTTATACTTGACTCATTAGCGTTTTGGATTCATTGACCAATTTGACTCGTGCTCACTATTTGATCAAGATCTACATGTTCACATGCACTATAGATCTCCCTTGTCCCACTTTTTATCAATTATTTCACTTTTTTGGATCATTGGTATGATTTAATGGGAGCCCTTAGATTTACCGAAGACTTACTACTTAAAATATGATGTCTAGTCCATGGTCTTAAAATTACTGTCCTCACTCTTATTATTTGATGTTCATGTAGCCATCATTGGTGGTCACATGACCATAAAATTTAAGATTAATAGGATTATCTTACTCTATCTTTAAATTTGACATTTGCACAACCATCACTCATCATTCTGTAGAATGTGATTGACATCCTCTAGATTGTCAAATTTAAACATAGGTATATTCTTTATCAAGCCTTATTTTGATGTTTGCATGAATGTATTATGATTTTTTATAAACTTTTAAATCTTGGATCTTGGAGCATGAGAATCATGGAGCCACCAAATTTTTCAAAATATGTTCTTAAGGTTGAAAGGGACAAACCCATTTGATCCACTAGTTTTGGGAGCTTCTAAAGCAAAGATATTTAATGTTTAACATGGCTAGTCCATAACTACTTCTATGTGACATCTTGGTGATGGTTGAGCTCAAATGACTAAGTATGGTGAACTTAGCAAAAATGCCTAGAATCCCATCTTTGCACATGGATAACTCTATTTGTGATTTTCTAGAGGACCTCAGACTTCACACATAGAAAATTAGGACCAAGATGAACAAACCCATGTGGTTACCTTCCTTTCCAACTATTGTACATGTGAGATATAGCTTTTTAAAAGTGCTCACTCAGCTTTATTTGAGCTCTCTTGAAAATGGATAAGTATGGGAGAACATGTAGAATTTTATTGAGAGGCCAAATTTGAATCTCCATAACTTTGATGTGCTTGGATGGAGGACCTCATATTTGGCACATATGAAATTGGTATAAAATTAAACAAACCCATATGACCAATTCTTCTTGACTCATCTACACGTGTGAAATATGGCCTCAACAAACTACCCATTTTTACTTTCTACCACTAGACCCAAAATGTCAGGATGAATAAAATGAAGGACCAAATGAATTATATGAATTTACATATCTATTCCAAGCACTTTTGAAACTATATAGGGTCTCTACAAATCTAGACCATGTTTAAAATGTTAAAAAACACATGAGAACCTATATGGTCTCTTCTACTTTGCAATCTTTGACCCCTTTCCTAGTCTTGGATCTACTTCTTCATCAAACCATGCAAAAACTTCATATGTGGGACAAAATTGGCCAACACCTGTTCTCATGAGATTTATATTTTAAAAATATTTTGTCTTTGAGATATATTTCATTTAGTTTTTCTATTAATAATTCTTCCTTCTATAAATTTTGTAGCATATAAAGAGAAGTTTGATTCCAAGAATTTAATGAATTTAATTCCTCTTATAGGCTTTATTTTTTCTTTAAAAAGTTCCAAAAAATATTATTTTTCCATTATTTAATAATACTCTTTAACTTTTTTAGTGTTTTCAAAAATTTAAACATATTATATCTAATGCAAGATACATAACTATCCTAATGAACCTTCATCATATCCTCAAAATTAGGATCCTTCATCCACATAAGTTCAAATTTATAAAGAATTATTTTTTATTCCTTATTTTTTTAATAAATAAAATGTTAGGATTATTATCTGGACTGAATATAGTCAGAATGATATACTTCACTATATAATTTCCATTTAAAAATCTCAAGGAGATTATAAATCTATCCAATATTTATGCAATATTGCTCAAGCCCTTATTACTATTGGTTCAGGAACATTTTACTATATTTATATATCTATCCATTAGGGGATTTAAATGCAAAAATTATGGTATGTATTTATATAACTACATTTTATTATAATTACCCGCAATTTTATATGTAGAATCAAAAAATACATTAAAATCCTCATCCATTATTAGTTATTTCTCAAAACTCTACTCTAGTAACATAGATATCTTATCCAAAACTTTCATTTTTCAATTTGGCCTATTTGATCCTTACAAATCAATAATAATCATTGAAATATTTTCCTTATAACTTAAAAAAATAGAAGCATTCCAATTTTTATCCTTACTTAACACTAATCCTAACATCATTAAGTGATTCCACATAATAAAAATTCTTCCAAAATTACCAATAGCCTTGATATCAAAGCCATTCCATGTTTTCTACTTAATTACCAATGAATATTCAAATTATTTTTTAAATAAATTAGTCTCTTGTGCCATAAAAATATATAGTATTATTAATACCAAATGTTGCCTTAAAAATTTCCTCTTGTTAGGAATATTCAATCCCATCACATTCTATGATAAAATAATCATAACAATAAGTGAGGTACCTTCTATATGTTTATAAAATAGGGTAAACAATGTGAGTGTGTGTGTGTGTGTGTGTGTAGGAAAGAGAAAACACCACACTATTAAAATAATTCATAACACAAAGTAGGGTAGATGATACAATAAATATTTATTTGTAAATATGAAATTTAATGATATAATAATTAAAAATTATGAAAACATAAGAGAGGGGTTCACTTAATGACTATCCTT
Organism: Torreya grandis; assembly: GCA_037957365.1. Classification (NCBI taxonomy): domain Eukaryota; kingdom Viridiplantae; phylum Streptophyta; class Pinopsida; order Cupressales; family Taxaceae; genus Torreya; species Torreya grandis. Next base: position 4,113,619 of record JARHVA010000154.1, on the reverse strand, counting down.
ACCTCTGTTATGCATGGTAAGACACTCAAAATATTGACACACACATGATAACACACTATGAAATTGAAATAATACACACATATTCATTAATCTCAACTTTAACACATTAAAAATTTATTCAAATTGTTACACACTCTCACACACATGCATATACAAGCTTATTTAAACATAAAAATGAAGAACTTTCGTACATAGTCTCTCATGGACTAATTCACCTTGAGCTCCTTATTTTCTTCCTTAGAGTTCTCCTTTTCTCACTTGTAACTATATTTGAGTGATGTAACTCACTTCTACTACAAATTATGTATCTTTCTTGACATTTATATTCCTTCTCCCATGTCTCTTCACCATCTTTAATCCCTTAGAAATGCTCTAAATCTATCCATTCATCTTTCTAGTCCAATCATTAAATTTGTTTTAACTTAATTCAAATGAAACCAAACTTGTTTTCAGGATAAAATTACCAATGGTTGGAAAATTTGTGCTAATGTTTGTGTAACTTCTATTAATGGTTGTGAAACAACCACCATATGCAACTTGATAGTTTCATCACTATCAAAATTTGCCAACTTCTAGAGGCCATAAATTGAGCATAAAAATTAATATTAAGATTTTTTTTTTCAAATTTCATTACTCTTAAAAATAAATCCAAATATCTAATTATATTTGGGTCTATGGAATATATTTACATATTCTAAGCCTTGGTTCCACACCACCTATCCATTTTATCCCTTCAACACATGTCATGATTCTTGGATTATATTGATGGTTGAAAGGCTCAACCAACTTTATTGTAATCATGTACATATCTAAAAACAATCCTTATATGTTATAATTTATTATAACTAATTTTATTATTATTTATATTTCCATGGATCATATTCATCATGCCAAAAATAATAAAACAAAAATAAGACTACATGAACACACACCACTATATTTTTATTTAATAAAAGATTGCACAAACCCTTGGATGATCTTGCATTAGAAACTTAATGTTTATAAAATTTTATATGTTATTGATATGGATGAAATAAGTGTTAAAAATTATTTTAACCACAAAGTACAATGACCTTGGAATTCCATTCCAACACACCAAGTTCTTCAATTGATTGTCACTCTTTTTCTTCCAACACTATCTCCTTGTTGGATTCAAATCCTTTCTTATCTTATTTAATTTTATCTTAATTTTCTCCATTTTCTATTGGACCCACCATAGTATAGACACCTCCATAACTTTATTATATTATTTTCTCTCCAAACTCTTATGGGTTAAAACCCACCTTCATCCAACCACCTCCACCAAGTGCTTTCATTATCATTTCTACTCCAACCTTCATTGGATTTGATTCCATCAATGATAAAATATATTCAAATATAAAATATTAACTTATTATAATATACACATAATTTATAATCCAAATTATCACACATATCCTCTAATACTATATCTAGGATAGTGTTCACCTCCTCATCTCTTGCATTTCTCATTGTTATGTCAAGCAACTCCTCCACCTTTTATACAAGAAAATATTCCATATATATCTCTATTTTAACCTCATAATCTTCTCAAAATTATTGGGTTGATAAAAAAATCATCTGATCCATATCATCTTTACATTCTTTCATTCCCATCCTCTTCATATCAAATCTAGGATAATTGTTGTCTCCTTTCTTCACCACAATAATGCCATGTGCAAATAACCTTTCATTCTCCTTGTCCATATGATAATAATGCATAAATTAACTCATGAGATTATCTTATCAAATGCCTATCTTGGTTTATCCCACATATGAAAAAACACCTTAATTATTCATTCATCTTGTTAGAAATAAGTCCACCATCTCAATCTCATTTCTTCCCTATATGCCACATGAGTGACATTATTCATCTCTCCTTGTCCAAATGATCTTTGAAAACACCTATATTTCCATGTTATTAAATTTAGGTTCCACCATTATAACCTCTATCCATATCTAAATATGGATATATAATGCATAGACTTATCTATCGACCATTTCATATTGATAAGGTCTTATTCTTCTTTCCAATCTCTTTCACTTGATCTTGTGAGAGTCTTCTTTCCCACCTCCATCTATTGAAAATTATCTTATTTTTTTATATGATATTGAGAAAATCAAGGTACACGCATTACCTCTTTCTTTTATTCATTATAACTTAAATATAATACCCTACTATTGTTATCTCCTTACCATATAGTTGTTCAACTAATGTTTCCATATCATCCTCTTGTTTCACTTATTCACTTTGTTTCTCATATAAATGAACATGCTAGACTGAAACATAATTTTTTCTTCACTTTTACATATCCATATATATACATGCACATTTAATAAACACATTAATAAAATCAATAGTTCCCATAATCACTTATTTAACTAATTCATAATGCCTCATAGACATGTTATCCAACTCTTCTACATTTCTTTCATGATTCTCATGGATTCAAATTATATGCAAAAAGTTAAGATAGATATATAAATTATCATACTTATTAAATCAACTATCATAGAAGGTAATCAATTAACAATTATCATGATACTTTGTATATGGGGGCATGACCAAATTGGATCCACTAAACTTAACTAGGGAATCACTTATCACACAAAACTAAAGGATAGGGTTCCAAAGTCTCTAGGAAAATAATATTCTAAAATAACCCTAGCTATGTCTTTTAAAATATAAAATGAAATTTAGTATATTATTATAAAATATTATAAAACAAAGGGGGATGGTTTAAAATAGGCAAACAAACAAGGGATCATGGTAAGAAAATGGGGGCCTAGATCACCTAAGGTGGAAGATGGAAAGCCTAAAAAACCTTATACATAAACTAATTTTAAGTGTAGAGGTTATCTAATAAAGGAGTTATACATTAAAAAACTATTACATTATGCAATATATATCTATCAAATGAAATAACAAAAGTTGTATATACACTCATTTGAGCCAACTTGTCAAGTCTAAATCTCCCCTTGGTCAATGGTGATTTGAAAGAGAATGTTGTGTATTTTTAAGGATCACACTTGTTAAAATAAGATATAGGATCAATTATTCCTACTTTTCATCCAAAACATCCCATAATAAAAGTTATCTTTCTTGTATAGTAAACCCTAATTAATGACTCTTTCAAATGTAGATATAGTAGAATTTTGAGTTTTAATAATGTGAAAATTATTGTTTCTCTATATTATATTTAAATGAAGTTTATATTTATAAAAATGGATAAGTCCTAACCCTTCCATAGTTTTATCTAAAAAGGTTGTCCACCATGACTCATTTTTTAAAAAATTTCCATTTAGCCTTGAATTATGTCGACCATGGCTGACCTAGTTGTGTGACATGTGCCATAACTTTCACAACTATGTCAACCATGTTGTTCACCATAATGTACTCATTACCATTAGACACCCATTAGATTGGTTATTCCTTGAAAATGAGAAGGTGGGGAAAACTATGGAATTTTTTCATTCATTTTATAACTTATCTAAAATTATCCTAGGGCATGACTATAGGTATTGGACTTAATAAACACAATCTACATGAATAGTCTCCAAGATATGCACTATTACCATTGAAAATTAAATACACTATGATTCACATAGGTTAAATATAGTTATGAATTTTGAGTGTTGGGTTTTTTCTTTCTAAACACAAGGGCATAGGGGAATTTTAAAATCACTAAATAAACATAAAATAGAGGGAAGAGTAAGGCATAAAAGGATGTCTCCAAGTATAAAATGAGATCATTGTAATGGTTATTTAATTGAATCTTCTATAGTTATACCATAGTAGACTGAGTTTCAATAAATTTATACCTCTAAGAACATAAAGTGGGAAGAGTCTAAGGGAAATGAGAGTATGCCTTCAATATGAATTCCTACCAAATATTATCACTAGGGGTTTATTATTGAAAACACATAAGAAACATATGAAAATTTGTAGCTAGACATACAAATGATTAGTACTTACCAAGAGAGAAATGAAAGAACTCACATAGATAATATAATAGCTAAGCACATCATAATCATGACATACATAAAATGACAAATTATTAATACAATTAACATAGCACTATTGATCATTTAAATATGAATATGAAATAAAATTAAACACAAAAGATACCCTTTTATAGAAATAGAAATTGTATTCATTAAAAAAAGGAAAAATTACTACAATAATTGATTTGGGTGACTATTATAGTCTATATTATAGAGGCAAACACAAGTGAAATTCTATCAATAATCTAACAACACTTTCGATAAATTTTTGGTTGAACCCTAAAATATAATATGGCTCTTCTATAAATAGATAAGGATTGGGGTTAACTTCCAAAAAACATGAGGATCCCATCCTGGGCCATGATGGCCACTCATTATAGTTACAATCATATTTCAAAAATTAAACTAAAATAAATCCAAAAAACCTATAACAAATCTATAGGGGAACACTTATAAACATGTAGAGGTAGCTAATAATAACAAGTTCTTAGTTATTTTGACTAGGCAATCTCAAATTCTAGTGTAGTTGGCATGAGGTTGAAATCCTTGTCCAGTTTGGCCAAGTTCATTAGAATCTCTTTTAATATCACCTCTTCCTGAGATACCTATATATAGGAAATATAGAAAGACACTTACATCAAGGTATAGAATACTCCTAAAACTTGGTTAATGCTCACAGTGGATTGAATTGATAGGTCCAACACCACTCAGGATCCTTTTTGGTTTAGCTTGGCCATTTTATCCCTCATAGCCAAGTCAAATTGACCCAAGTGGACTCTAAATTACCCTTAGTTGAGTAGATTTCCATCTAGGATGAAAAAAAAGAGATAGTGACCTCCTTTAATTTGGTCAATATCTTATTCTCTCCCTCTTCTAAAGGTTTTATTGAAGTATGAGCCAAGGATAACCACTTAACTATCACTGATATCATGTTCCCAACATAATTCTGGTATAACCCTAAATCTAAGGTTGGAATTAGTTTGTGTTCTAGAAATAACCCCTTATTGACCACTACTTCTAGCTTCCTCAAGGCCCGAAGGGACACCTTCCCTTTGGGAGGTTCTAAAGACATTAAGCTAAAGGAATGTTTCTATAGACTCTATAGACCTATTTCTATGGACTTGTTTCTATAGAATCTGCAAACCCATTTCTATGGACTCTGCAGGTTGGTTTCTACGGACTTCGTAGGTTGATTTATACGAACTCTGTAGGCTTGATTCTACAAACTCCTTCAAAGCTATAGAGACTTAGAGAAAACAAAGGCTTCTAAGAAAGAAGATGAACCTTTAAACCTTAAACCAAAATGGTTCAAAGTTTTAATAGGTTCAACAGTTCAAAGAAAGCTCTGAGCAAAGGAAAGTGAATGAACTAGAGAAGCAATGTAACCAAAGAGATGAGAAGGCCACCCAAACCATTAAAACAGTGAACCAATGATGTCCCTACAGATGTCAAATTTAGGGTAATGAAATATCCATTGATTTTCAAATATGGCATGAAACTTGAAAATAAACTCAGCAACTAGCTGAAGAAGGAGCCGAAAGAGCCAATAGAAAGGGAAAAGATAGCTCAAGAGCTCAATTTGCAATAGGAAAGAGGGAAAGACTATAAATATCTACACATGAGTTATTTTAGTAGGTCAAATAGTCCACCAAGTAGATATTTGAGCTTGCAAACATTAAAATTGTGGCATATTTTTCTCCCTTGGAGTAAAGGTGAAGTGGACAGCTGTGTAGACATCAGGAAAAGGACCAGATGACCAAAGCCTAGGAGAAGACATTTGAGATGAATCAACATGCCAAAGTTAAGGCAGACACCCTATTCCAGCATGGCCCCATGACAAAACTAAAAATGCATTCAAGGCATTGAATGTAGCATGGGCCATTCCATGAAATAAAGTGCCAAGCCTTTCTTGGCTACTATATATTGTAAATCTCTTCTTTTCACAAGGGAGATATTTTTGGTTATAGAAGTAAAACTCTACAAAAATTGAAAGGTGATTACTGAGACTTTGAGCTCAAATTGTTGATCATATTTCCTTATATGAACGGGAAAGCATGTTAATTTCAAACTTTGTGTTGTTATAACTTGTGTCATTTAGGGGATTTTTCTTATGTTTGTTTCCTAAATGTGTTCTTGTCTATTTTAATGAAATAAGCAAAACTAGTGGAAGTAATCAGGAAGGTGTTCTGAAGCCAACTGTGGGAGACTTTGTGCTACCACAATTAACTTTATTGTGTTTGTCTATTTTTTATTTCTATGTAAAGGACCTTGGAATGACTATGCGCCCTCATTGTCCTTTATATCTCACTCTTGGGAAGTTGAGGTGGAGACTTTGGGCTACACCTCATTCTGCTAGTTATTGCACCCTTGTTACCTGTTACTTATCACTACCAAAAAGGATCCCTATTGTTTACTGCAAGACCACTTCTAAAAAAAGAGAAGTGCCTTCAGTGTTTTCAGCCTATATTTCTCCTTTGTTTGTGAACATCATCTCTAAAAAAGAGAGATGGATGGTGTTTTCCTACCTCTGAGTGTTATATTTTGCATACATATATAATATATAGCTCCTCATATTTTATAGGGAACCTCCCCTTGATGAGAGGAGAGATTTGTCCCCTTCTGATGTAGTAAACTTACACCTTTAGTTGACTAATCTCCTGATACTGTGGTTGAAATGACCTATTTTGCCCATCAGTTAGCTAGTGACAAAATATCCACCCAACAATTTTTCATGACTCCACTAGGGACACAACAATTTTGCATAATTTGAAGCCTCAAGCTTTAGATTGAAGCATCACTTATGTCTTATCCATTATCATTATAGCCTTATCCATTTCCATTTTATAATTTGGTCTGTGAAACTAGAGCTACTAGGGAAGAGCACGCAGTTTGAAGCCTCAAGCTTCAAGCTAAAGTAAGGCCAATTCTTTTCCATTTTTATTATACAATCTAGAAACTCCATACTATACTAGAAGCTAGAGATCCCAAGGTGTTGTTGACCCTATTTTTGATTTGGTGTAGCAGGGCAATTTCAATTTGTTTCCTCCACAACTTCAAATTCAATGAACTAGGATTCTTCCTCCTACTAATATCAGGTCACCAATACAAGGTAGAGCTTCTTTTTCTACTATTAGCAGAGCTTTGCCTATACATACTCTACCCATATTTGTTATCCCCACTTTCCATAATCAAATCATGGCAGTTCAAGGTCCCTAGGGTAACTCTTTTGTCTCACTCAATTTAACTCCACCCCTACATGAGCTTCCATGTAGTTCAAGGAAGAACTTCTCAAAATTCTTTTGTGATGGGAGAGTTCACCCTAATGAACACATTGCATCTTTTAGCATAGCTTGTAGTGTGATAGGTGTGAAGTATGAGGACATAGAATTCTAGCTATTTATGGAAACATTGCAAGGTGCTGCTATAGATTGGTTCTATCATTTGTAGGCCTAGACTATGAATGACTAGAACACTCTTAAAGCTAAGTCTAAAGCAAGTTTCAATCTTGTAGAGGATGCACATACCCTACTAGCCCAGCTCACATAGACGAAGAAAGAACTTCATGAACCTACGAGGGACTTCATTACCAAATTTGACAAGCTGAGGAATATGATTCCCATAATTGCTTAGCCAACACCTAAGAACCTTAAGTGTTTCTTCATCAACTCACAACTACTTGAAGTGAGTTTTTTGCTAAGATGTGTTATCCACATAGATCTTGTTGCTACTCAATATTTGGCTACTGAGGTGGAAGATGACCTTATCTTAGTAGGAAAGATAAGGAGAGATCTTAATAGAGGTAAATCTTCTTCACCTTCTAAATATCCATCTATAGGCACCACTGATCCAATGGTACAAAAGTTGGCAAATGAGTTGCTTGCTCTTAAGAAGTAAATGGTGCAAGAAATGTCATCTACTCTTTCATATAGAGATATACCAAGGAAGACATTTCCCAATCAGTCATACCAAGGTAATGCTACCAGGAATCAAGGGCAGCCAAATCACCTTCCTCCCATTTAGAGAAAATTGGCCATTGAGGCACCTCTAACCAATTCAATAGTTGGATATCTTGAGGAAAAATTAGATTTCTCCTTCCATCCTGAGTTAAACCTAGAAGATGATGCTAATCTCTTCACAGAGGGAGAAGAAGAATTAGTTGGTGACTCTAAATTGGATTCTTGAATTACCAGGATGAACCTATAATTGAAGGTAAAGTAGTTGATGGATCATATGTTGTATTCACCTGGTCTAAGAACCAGTCAGCCCAATAAGCTGATAAATAAAAATTAGAGGAGTGAGCTCAGCCTGCAATTTCAATTGCCAAATGAGGAACTTCTCTATCTTTCTAGCCAAAGGACCTGGTGATTTCTAAAAAAGTAAGTACCCCGAACATGCCTTTACCTTCAACTTTAAATTCGTAGATCAGTCCTCCCCCTCTTAGAAAATTAAAGGATGAACTCCCTTCCCCTATTCATAATTCATTCCAGACATTTGACATAGTTGACCATGTCAAGAAAACTAAAATTCAAATGTCTAAATTTGAATTCTTGCAATCCAACCCTGAGTAGTTGGATAAGTTAGTTCAATGTGTCAAGAATAAAACCATCCCTATAGGACCAGCTGATCCAAAGGTGACTCCCACATCCACCCAAAATAAACTTTTCATTGATCCTCCTACTACTTCTAGAAGGACTAAACCATGTTATGTCTCCCTGTTGATAAATGGACATCAACTAAATAATTGCATCATAGACTTAGGTGCATCTGACAATGTCATGCCTGCCAAAGTGGTAGAATCCCTTGGTCTCACACTAACCCAGACATTTGGAAGATGTTTCTCCATGGAAAAAAAATAAGTGCCACTACTGGGACAAATCAAAGACACCCAATTTGCATTTGCAACATTCCCAGACAAAAGGATTAAGATGACAATCATGGTGGCCGACGTCCCAGCCTCATACGACATCCTTCTTAGGTGAAATTTTTACAAGGATGTTGGTGGTGAGTTAAGCATGTACCTATCTGAGGAAAGGATCCCAATCAAAGGCATTATGTAGAGGCTACTCCCTGAGAAAGAAGCAAAATATGTGGTCACTAAAATGTCAGTGCCTGAAGCTCAAATTCTATTTGAGTCTTCAGGCATGGGTAATTATTTCCTGACTATAGAGGATGTTCCCATCTTAGCTGATGAAACCTCTAAAAATGATAGTCTAAAAATTGGTTCAGATGGAACAATAGAAGACATGAGAGAGCATAGTGCAAGCCCAAAGGAATCCTCCCCTCCACATGAAGAAAAATCTAAGGTAAGTTCAGCTTTTGATGAGGTATGGATACTAGAGTTTGATGGCAACTATTCCTCTACCAGTTCAGGAGCTGGGATTGTGTTGATATCTCCCCAAGGAGATATTTTTCCTTACTCATATAAATCACTATTTAATAATACCAATAATACTATTGAATATGAATTACTACTTCTTGGATTGAAGGCTGTTCAAGACAAGGGCATCAAGCTCCTTCATACCAAAGGAGATGCTGAGCTAGTGGTTTACCAGGTGAGGAACCTATACCAAAAAAAAATGAGAGATTGCACCACTACTACAATCTAGTTTGGGATCAAATTGAAAGCTTTGATGCTTTCAGTATCTATATAGTGCCCAAGGAATTTAATGATAGGGCAGATGTTTTAGTTGTTTTAGCAACTCTTTTGGTTCTTCACTCAGATTTTAAAGGAGATAGGTACACTATCAAAATGGTCTTTTGACCAAGTGTGCCTAACATTTCCAATCATTGGCAAGTATTTAATGGTGACAACCAAATCATTGCCTTCCTAGAACAAAAAGGCAGCTTTGAATAGTTCCAATTTGAAGGTAGTGAACTAGCCCCTAAAACAAATTTAGACAGAGATGAAGAATTCGTACAACTTAAAGGGAATAAAATTCCCAAAGGATTAGTTTCCCTTGATAATTTGTTTGACAAACATGATAATTTCATCAAACAATAATAGATGGATTTAAGCTCCTCTCAAGAGTTTAATCAAATAAATATGGGTACTAAGGAAAATCCCAAGATGGTGAACATTGGGAAGTGCTACACTCCAGAGGAGAGACTCAAATTTACTGATCTAATTTTTCAGTACATGGATGTCCTAGCATACTCTTATGATGATCTAAAGTTGCTTAGGCTTGATGAAATTTGCCATGAAATTTATCTCAAAGATGAATCGGTGCCTTACAAGTAAAAGTCTAGGTAGTATAATCTAAATTTATCAGGTACTATTCTATCTAAAATATAAAAAATATTGAATTCTAGAATAATTTTTCCAATCCATCACTCCACATGGATTATAAACATAGTACCTATGAGAAAAAAGAATGGCAAAATTCACCTCTACATGGACTTTAGAAATTTCAATCAGTCATCCTTAAAGGATAACTATCCTCTGCCCATCATGGACCAAGTTCCTCAAATAGTGACCAGTTCAGAGATGTTATCAATGTTAGATAGCTTTTCTAGATACAATCAAGTATAGGTCGGTGAAGCAGACTAGCACAAGACTATCTTCACCACACCTTGCAGCACCTTTATATATATCAAGAAATGCCTTTTGGCTTGATAAATGCTGGTGCCACTTTTTAGAGAGCAATGGACATTGATTTCAAACATGAAATGGGTAAGTTCATCATGGTATACCTTGATGACTTGACCATATTTTCCAAGCATCACCCTGATCATGTGCACCATTTGCAACAAGTGCTGGAACATTGCCGCTAGAATAAAATTTCTCTAAATCCTAAGAAGTCTATTTTTGGAGTAATAGAAAGGAAGCTTCTCAGACACATTTTATCCTAAGAAGGCATAAATATTGACTCAGAAAGAGTCAAATCCATCCAAGAGCTTACTCTACCTATAAGTAAGACTACAATTCTCTCTTTCTTTAGAAAAGTGAATTTTTTATGAAGGTTCATCCTTGAGTTCACATAGAAGACTCACCATATCCTAAATATGATGAAAGAAAAGACCACCTTCAACTAGATTGAAGAAAGCAAATTGGCATTCTGGGACATCAAGGCAGCTATTACCCACGCCCCAATTCTAGTTTGTCCAGATTATACTAAGGATTTCACCATATACAGCTATGCTTCTGAGCAAACACTTTAAGCAATTTTGGTTCAATAGAATAGAGAAGGTATGGAATCTCCCATATCCTTCATTAGTTGTCCTCTCAAAGCTCATGAGTTGAAGTATTCAAACATGGAGAAGCATGCTTATGCAGTGGTCAAGGTAGTAAAGCGTTTCCATTTTTACATCCTTAATTCATGTGTTACTACCTTGGTTCCTGATACCACACTCAAATCCATACTAAGTTAGCAAGAGTTTGGAACTAAAAGGGGAAATTAGATTGCTAAAATCTATGAGTTTGATCTACTCATCAAACCAATGAAGTTGGTGTAGGGAAGGGATCTCTACCAATTAATTACTGACAACAGACCTAAAGAAGTAGGGCATGAAGAGATAGAAGTGAAGACACACCAACAGTCCTCTTTGCCTCTACTATGAATGAGTGGTATTAAAATATTTCTCATTTCCTTACTTATGGTGAGTGTCCCACTCAATTGTCTCATAAAGAAAGGAGGACTGTCAAGTTAAAAGATGCCAATTTTGTCTTCTGGGACAATGGCATGTATAAGAGGAGCCTTGATGGAGTGTTCCTCTGCTGCATGGATAGAGAGTAACAAAACCAAATTTTGAAGTCCTTCCATAATCTGGCCTATGGAGGACATTTTTTTGCTTTTGTAATTACCCATAAGATTCTATGAGCTAGGTATTACTAGCCTACCTTGTTTCAAGATGCATACAAATGGGTATGAAGATGTGAACTATGCCAACAGTTGATTGGAAGACCCAAGTTAGCTACTCTACCTCTTAATCTAGTGGTGATAAAAGAGCCATTTTAGCAATGTGGAATCAATTTCATTGGTGTTGTAAACCCATCTTCAAGTGTTGGACATGATTATGTCCTCACAGCCATAGATTAATTCACCAAATGGGTGGAAGCAATTCCAACTAGGCATGCTACTTTAGAGTTAGTATGCAATTTACTTAAGGAAAAAATTATTTCTAGGTTTGGGGTCCCAACCAAGATTGTCATAGATAATGTAGCCTATTTTTCTTCTCATGAGATCACTCATTTCTATTTTTATTATGGGATTACCCTCTCACACTCTGATTATTTTCTCCAAGGGAATGGCCAAGCAAAATCAACCAACAAGACCCTGGCGACCATCATCAGGAAGATGGTGGATGACAACCAATGAACATGGCATAAAACATTGGTTGATGCTTTATGGGTAGATAGAATTACACCTAAAAGGGTGATAGGTATGTCACCATTCCAACTTTTGTATGGTTTCAATGCAGAGATACCAATCACCCTGGAGTTGCCAGTGTTGAAATTGGTAAAGGCAGTTGAAGATAAGACATATGAAAGCTCCATTGACAAGAGGATCACGTGCTTAACTGAGTTACATGAGTAGTGAACTATGGTGGTGGACCGAATCACTGCACATCAAAGTCTAGTGAAGAAGTTATTTTACCAAAAAACAAAAAAAAATGATTTTTTAGATTGGAGATCAAGTTTTATTATGGGACAAAAGGAGAGAACCAAAGGGAATGCATGGGAAGTTTGATTTCCTATGGAGAGGCCCATTTACCATCCATGAGCTCAATGTGAAAATAGTTTCTTGTTGAAGTATCAAGATGGCACACCCTTTTCTCTGCCTCATAATGGGCAGCATCTGAAGCACTTCAATTCTTGAAGTATTAGATAAGATCATCTATACATATGTATATTTATATAGTCTTTAGTTTAGTTTTGTGCTTTTCATTTTCATTTTTGGTGCCTTTAGTTTTTGGTTAGCATGACTCCATAGCCCAATGCAATACTTAAAAGCACTGGATATTCTAGTTTCTAATCCCCTCAGCTATTTCAAAATTTCAACTTAAGGAAGTTCCCCAACTGGAGCCAGCTATTGTTCCCAAAATTTGTCACTCATTTTTGGGACAACATATGAACCATTTTGGTCCTGCAGGCCAAAATTCTTTCTTCCCTTCTCAAAAATTGTTATGAGCATTCAAATTCTTCATTATTTAAGCTTTTTCAGTTAAGGGACTAACAGGTTTAACAAGTTAAATGGCTTCAATAGGAGAGCTCTCTCAAAGAAACAAGTTTCCAACACTTAGGCAATTTCAAGGTTGGTTCAACGCCGAGGTTCAACCAAAAGGTCCATCAGTAAGCTTCAAACAAAGGGATGAACCATTGAGACATTGAATAATGAACCAAAATGGTTTAATATATTTCAAAGTTCAATAGGTTTAAAGGTTCAATGACATCGGCAAGCTTAAAGAGTTAAGCACTTCGGCAAAGTTTCAAAGGTTCAACGTAGTTGGTTTAAAGTGATTGGTTCAAAGTAGTTGGTTCAAGTAGTCAATTGAATGAGCGGAACACAATATTGAACCATTAAACTATTGGTCAGTTTAATTAGTCAGTTCAATTGAAAGGTTTAAAGGAGTGCCCCAAAGCCCAAAGGCCAAGTTCCCTTATGGCGGGTAGTGAACAAAGGCCAAGTGCCCTTGCGGAGGGCAATGAACAAAAGCAGATAAAGAGATATCCTTCAGAAAGATTTGTTGTGGTGAATTTTATAAGTCAATTCTTTAAGACATTTTGTCTAAAGGAATGATCAAAATGCTGATGGAAAGAGGCTAAGGCAAGGGAAGATTTCCTTCAGACAAAATGTCTGAAAGAATTCCTTTGAACATTTTGTCTGAAGGAATTAAAGAAGACCATCTGAAGACCGCTTGAAGACTGCCCAAAGGACCTTGATGGACCCCAAAGGACATGTACCCTTTTGGGGGGCTCTTAGAAATTAGGAAATGGAACTTTCTCAAGGCTTGAAGGGACACCTTCCCTTCAGAAGGTTCCAAAGACATTAAGCTAAAGGAATGTTTCTACGAACTCTACAAACCCATTTCTATAGACTCATTTCTACGAATTCTGTAGACCCATTTCTATGGACTCATTTCTATAGACTCTATAGGTTGGTCTCTATGGACTCCATAGGTTGATTTCTATGAACTCTGTAGGCTTGATTCTATGGACTCTTTCAAAGCTCGAGAGACTTATAGAAAATAAAGGCTTCTAATAAAGAAGATGAACCTTTGAACCTTGAACCAAAATGGTTCAAAGGTTCAACAAGTTCAATGGTTTAACAAAAGCTTTGAGTAACGGAAATTGAATGAACCAGAGAAGCAATGTAACCAAAGAGGTGAGAAGGCCACCCAAATCATTGAAATAGTGAACCAATGATGTCCCTTTAGATGTCAAATTTAGGGTAATGAAATATTTGTTGATTTTCAAATATGGCATAGAACTTGAAAATAGACTCAGTGACCAATTGAAGAAGGAGCTAAAGGAGCCAATGGAAAGGGAAAAGATAGCCTGAGAGCTCAATTTTCAATAAGAAAGAGGGAAAGATAAGAAATATCTATGCATGAGTTATTCTAGTAGGTGAAACAGTCCACCAAGTAGATATTTGAGCTTGCAAACATTAAAATTGCAGCCTATTTTTCTCCCTTGGAGTAAAGGTGAAGTGGACAACTGCACAAACATTAGGAAAAGGACTAGATGACCTAGGCCTAGGAGAAGACATTTGAGATGAATCAACATGCCATAGTTAAGGTAGATGCCATGTTCCGGCATGGCCCCTTGACAAAATTAAAAATGCATTCAAGGCATTGAATGCAACATGGGCCATTCTATGAAACAAAGTTCCAAGACTTTCTTGGCTACTATATATTGTAAATCTCTTCATTTCACAAGGGATATATTTTTGGTTATAGAAGCAAAACTCTGCCAGAATTGAAAGGTGATTACTGAGACTTTGAGCTCAGATTGTTGATCATATTTCTTTATATGAATGAGAAAGTAGGTTACTTTCAAAATTTGTGATGTTATAGCTTATGTCATTTAGGGGATTATTCTTATGTCTATTTCTTGAATGTGTTCTTATCCATTTTAATGAAATAAGTAAAACTAGTGGAAGTAATCAATAAGGTGTTCTGAAGCCAACTGTGGGAGACTTTGTGCTACCACAATTGCCTTTAGTGTGTTTGTCTATTTTTTATTTCTATGTAAAGGACCTTGGGATGACTTTGTGCCCTCATTGTCCTTTGTATCTCAATATTGGGAAGTTGAGGTGGATACTTTGGGCTACACCTCATTCTACTAGTTATAGCACCCTTGTTACCTGTTACTTATCACTATCAGAAAGGATCCTTGTTATTTTCTGTAAGACCACTTCTAAAAAAAGAAAAGTGCCTTTAGTGTTTCCAACCTAGATTTCTCCTTTGTTTGTGAACATCATCTCTAAAAAAAGGGAGATGGATGGTGTTTTCCTACCCCTGAGTTTTATTTTTTACATATATATAGTATATAGCTCCTCATATTTTATAGGGAACCTCCCCTTGATGAGAGGAGAGATTTGTCCCCTTCTGATTTAGTAAACCTACACCATTGGCTGACTAATCTCCCTATGTTGTGGTTGAAATGACCTATTTTTACCATCATTTAGCTAGTGACAAAATATCCACCCAACACACCTCATAGTTATCAATGGTGTTCAGTATAACTCATCATTATCTTTGGGTTGATGGCCATAATTGGTGTTGAGCTGAGTTAAATATTACACCAATTAGGTTTAAATCACCTCATTAGGGTCCCACTACTATATATTGCATTTTTAATGCTTAAAGAGTCTTTCTCAACCTCCATATTTTGTATATATGGGAATTTATTATAGATATATCCCCATATGATGATTAGGAGTGAAGGGCATGAATTTTGTTGATGTTATATGTAGAAGATGTAGATAGCATTCACTAATTGATAGGTGATCTCCTAATTTGATAAGTAGTTAGGTGCATAATATGATAGGTGTAGGGGTTCTTAAAGGAATCCTACTTGGTTCACCTCTATAAAGCATGAGGATCTCATCTTAGGTGATGATGGCCACTCATTATATTTATAACCATATTTCAAAAATTAAACCGAAATAAATCCCAAAAAATCTATAGGGGACCACTTATAAACATGTAAAGGTTGATAAAAGGGGAAGACTCCCAAATGATTTGATTGGGTACTACCATATTACATTACATCTACCATGACATTTAACTCCTTATTTGGGCTAGCTAACTTCATTGGAGGCTCCTTGAAGATCACCTCTACCTAGGATACTAGTCTCTGTGAGATCTAGAAAGCTACTTCTTTTGAGGCCTAGACTCCTACAACTTAATTATCATTTTTGGTTTACCTTGGCCACTCTCCCCCCCCCACACCTAATAACTTGGTCATATTGACCCTTTTGGACTCTAAATCCTCTTTGGTCAAGTAGAGTGCCATCTAAGTGGAATAACACTAAGATAGTGACCTCTTAGAAGTACTCAATATCTTTGTATCTCCATCTTCTAAGGGGTTTATTAAAGTTTAGGATAAGGCTAGCTAATATTCCATCACTACTATCATGTTCCCATCATAATTTTGGTATAACCCCAAATCTAAGGCTGGCATTAGTTTAAACTCTAGGAGCATCCCCTTATTGACCATTACTTGCATCTTTCATCACTTCTCATCAATCTCCATGTTCATCCCCATATAGGCCTAAATATACTATATAATTATATTAGTCTCAACCCAAGTACCCCCTAATTTCTTGAGGATTGAAAAAATGAGTAGAAGGTCCTCCTTGACCTGCCCAATTAATATGACTAGGAACATACTCTTCACTTAGGCCTCAAGAGTTTGGACTTGGCTCTATATGTCTTAGAGGAGTTTCTCAGACATGTCATGGGTAGTTAAAAGGATGGATAATGGGTCCTCAGACATATTTTCTTACCTACTAGTAGTCCTCACCTTGGTGAGGGAAAAAAAATCTTAATGGGTCTGACATATCACTGAGCTGCCCTCTTAGATGAATCTTTGAGTGAGCATCCTCTTCATGATCTTGGAGGCTCTGTCAAAAATCCACTACACATCTAGGTCACCCTAAACATAAATCTATGTAATATATAAACTCAATACAATCCTTTAGGTTGTTAGGCATGTAAAATGTGTGGATGAGATAGTGGTGAAGGGTAGAGGACAAAGTAAAGGGGAGATGGAGGAAGTGTAAGTAGTGAAAGATGAAAGGAGTGGAGGTATAAGGGGCATGGGGTGAAAGGAGGGAGAATAAAAGGGGATGACCATAAGAACATTTGAGCTTGCCATTGTTCTTGGGTGATTTTAACCTAATCCAAGATTTATACCAAGAATGGGTCATGGAAAAATGGGGATGAGATAGGTTGGTTGAAGGCAAAGCTAGTGGGGCCTTGGGTAAGGTAGAGGGGGATAGGGAACCAATCATCTAGATATTACTATTGGGGTTCAAAGAGACACTATAACTTGTAGAGTATGTGGAGCTAGAAGTGAAGGCCTTTAGGTTGGATTTGAAGGATAGGTTACCTTATATTTATTGTTCATCCTCTTCCATGGGTCAGCTCTTGGTGGTATAGTCGATTATTTGACTATGGTAGCCAAGGCTACTAGAGTTGATGATAGAGGAATTGGAGCCATGGATGGGGTATTAGCAAAGTGTTAGGGGAAATTTTAACATGGTAAACTATATATTGAGGATCTAGGGCCACTAGTGGAAGTATAGTATGGTCTTGGGATAGATCTCAAGAGGATAAGGTGGTGGGGCACCCTAAAATATTCTATAAGAGATGGTTAAAGATGTTGGAGTTATGTCTTTCATATATCAAGGAGCTATATGGGTTACCAATGGTCTTACTTGAGCCTTCTTCCCTTTATTTTTCCTCTTAGTTTTATTTAGGATAGAACCTCCTAGTTATTGGTGCTGTTCAGATATATCTCATCATCATAGTTGGCTTGATGGTCATAGTTAATGTTGAACTAAGTTAAATACTACACCATGTGGCCCCAAATAACCCTTTTAGTGTCCCACTACCAAATCTTATATTTTTTAAGGGTGAAGGAGTTTTACATAGCCTCCATATTTTGTATAGAAGGTATGTTCCTATAGATGTGCCCCCATATAGTTATTTGGAGTAGAGAGAATGCATTCTATTGAAATTGTATTTAGAATCCAAAGATACCATTCACTAATTATTAGGTGATCTCTTACTCTACTAAGTAGTCAAGCACATAATTTGGTAGGAATGGTGGGTCTTGGATTGTGTTTGAAATCCAAGGCATGGGGGATTCATTGACTACCTAGTAAACCACTTGGTAGAATTGGTCATAGATGTCCTAAACATGCTGGTGGAATTGGTGGCCATAGAGATTATATAGTACCATGTGGATAGTTGGGCCACTATAAACCCAAGTAGGAAATGCAAATGTCTTGAATGAGAGCATCCCATAGATGGCGTTTATCAAATATCTCATCATGTAAAATTTTATCCCATTCTTAATATATGTAATAACATGTACAAATTTGAATTTGATCAAGCCTCCAATGTCTAGGATGTCAAATTAAGTTAGGATCATGTGTATTAGGGGCACCCACAACTCATTGACATATTAGAAATATGGGTCTCTAAATAGCCTATTCAATAAGATCATGCCTACTTATTCATCCCCTCAGAAAGTTTAGACCATGTAAGCATTGATATTTTTTTCATTAACCCACTTGGATTCAAGGTTCTCAGCCTAATTATGTAAGAAATCATATATCTATTTTAGTTATGACTTTATGAAGCCAACATATTTTATAAGATCAAAGGGCATCCTTATATTCAACCTTCTAGCCTTCAAAAATGATATAATCCTTAAGGGCCTACTTAATTACTTTGAATATGCTATCTTAATGTTGTACTTGGTTAAAATAGAGGGGAAAGTTGTGTCTTGGTACTCAAGATCAACCTTTGGGTTGGAGGATGTAGCATCCATTAAAGTAGGACAAAGGGGAAATTAGGAAGATTTGGGCATCGAAGGCATGGGATATAGGGGTTATATGTAAATTTTAAATCAAGGAGTCTAATATTTATTCTAAGGTAGTAATGGTAACCATTAATGGGCCTCTTTTTGTCTTTCCAAGTGTATTCCCACATCTCCCTACATTAATGTGATTTGGAGGCTCACTTTTTACAAATTTGAAATTGGGTTAGTGGCTAGATTTTCTCCCTTTATTTCTTAATCTAAAATTAAATTTGGAGTCCATGTTCCTTTTTCACCAGCCATAAATAGTAATGAAGATGGGATGTTTTAAAAACTATCCAATTGGTTCCATATTCCCATTTTATTAATTCCCAACATGTGGTAGGCATGCAATCACATCTCTTAGAGGCCCCTCATCTAACTCTTGATTTTTGACACATGTCATCCATATATTAGTCCTGCTATTAATGGTCAACATCTAAGCATGGTTTATACTCCATGTCATTCCCATAGTCATTCCCATAAATTGGGTGATGTGTCACCTAAGGACACATGGCATACACCAATTGGACTTGGTTAATCACTCATACTTCATTTTGAGCTTCCCAAGTCATAACTGGTGACTAGTTCATCTTCATACTATATGATGTGATGAGTTCCCATTAAGTTAGGTTATCTTAGACCATGAAATCTTAGATAAGTCTAGGGGTCAAGCCTTTCTGACTCAAGATGATGTGGTGAGTTCTCATTAGATTAGGCTCTCCTAGGCCATAACTTATCTAATAACTTTGTGAGACTAGCCTTTTTGACTCCAAATGAAGTGGTGAGTTACCATTAAGATGGGATCTCTCAAGCCTTGACATCTCTGATGGGTTTGGGGGGCTAGGATTTATTACTTTAGATGATGTGATGAGTTCCCATTAGGTTGAGCTCTCTCAGGCTCTAACATCTTCGATAGGTCTAGGGGACTATCCTTTTTTACTCTAAATGACATGGTAATTTCCCATTAGGTCATAATATCCCGAGCCCTAACATCTCTAATAGGTCTAAGGGACTATAATTTCTAACTCTAGATGATGTGGTGATTATCTATTGGGATAGGTTATCCTAGGCTTTAACATCTCAAACATGTTTAGGGGGCTGGCCTTTCTAACTCTAAATGATTCATCAAGTTCCCATTGGGATAGGCTCTCTCTAGCTCTAACATATATTATAGGTCTAGAAATATTGGCATTTATAACTCTAAATTATAGAGAGTTACCATTGGGATAGGCTCTCTTAGGCTCTAACATCTCTTATAGGTTTAGGCAACTAGCCTTTCTAACTCAAAATGACATGATGAGTTCCCATTGGTCCAACCTCTCCTAGGCTTTGAAATCTCTTACAAGTTTAAGGGAATAACCTTTCTAACTCTAGATTATGTAGTGATTTCCCATTAGGTTGGTCTCTCTTGGGATCTAAAATCTCTAATACGTCTTGGGGACAAGCCTTTGTATGAGATTCACAAAATGACAAAGTAAGAAAGATAAAAATAAAATAATTCATTCAATCTTACTTGTTAGACATGGATAACTTGATTTGCCATGGAGGATAATGAGTTTATTTTTTTGAGAAGGGAACTAGACTTTTGAAACATCTTGTGAAAATTAACTTGCAATGTTAGTGCCATGATGTTGTAAAAGAGAACAAACACTACTTAGTTATTTTTTAAAAAGTAAAAAAAGGTTTGTTATTACTTTAAGAAAATCAAGGCAATGTATATTCTAAAGTTCTAAGTAGATATTGTCTATGAGAACAAAAGGGAGAAATCAGAAGCTTTGGTTCATGAAATTTTTATATGGGTCCCCAATTTTAAATAAAAGGGGGTGTATTGGCCACAAAAAATGGTGATTTTCATGTGGAAAGTAATAAGAAGCACTTGTAACCTGATTAGTTTCTTCTTCTTTCCTTATCAAAAATATTGTATGGGGGTATTTTATTATCCAAAAAAAATATGAGTGACTAAAATCTTGTAATAAAAATTTGCATACTAAGCTTCCACCCATAGATGACCACCAACATGTGTGAGAAGTGATTTTCATTTTGGTTCATTGTTAGATTACCTTTGAATAATCAAGGTTAGACTAGTTATCAAACTTCCTCTAGGGCATCTTTAGATTGATGGATTGGGGGGTATTATTAGGGAATTGATCTATTGTTATATGTACATCCATATCCCTAAAATAGATGCCTTTGGTCCCTTTCATGGCCTTGTTTCACAACCATCTAGGATGGAAAGACTGTGATCAAGATTGTTTCTATATCCCTTTTAAGGTAAACTCAAAATTAATATTATGCATGCTCTCTTTATTATTTTCCATGATTTTTGAGTAGATATCATTACTTATTTAGTCTTATCCATTCATGTTTTAAGACCAAGTAAAGGGTGAATAGATAGGGGGAAGTTATGAATATCCAACCAGTTCTTAATCAACTTGAATAATCTAATATATTTTGGAGCTATTATTTTAAGTGAATTTTGGGGTCTACCTAGGGTGTAGTATATTCTAAAATCCACATATTTATTTTAAAATCATTATCCTCTTAATCCTGGAATGTTAAGATTCAACATTTTATAGTCCTGAAATCACTTGGATTGAAATTTTCAACTTGGGCTCTCCTATTTCTCAGCGATCCTCCTCGGTTTTAGCTACTGCCTAAAGCAGTTACTAACAAAAGGCTAGGCATAAAAGGAATGTGTATAACAATAAGGGTTTAGAGGGGAAAAATTCAACATAAAAAAATCACATAACTAAAGCAAACACAAGACAAAAGTAAACGCACATTAATGCCTCTTATTCATATTACTCAAAAACCCACTTTGGAGGGGACAACCATGAAATAGTGATTTAATAACTATATATTTAATTTAATTGGTAAGTTATTTCCCTTGAGATATTTAAGACAAAAGGAATTTTAGCCTAGTATTTCAATAATTTTGTAAGGTCAGATCTAGAGGGGTTTAAATTTTGAATGATGCTCTTTCTTCTCATGGGCCTTATCCCACATCAAGATTATGTTTAATATTTTGAAGGTATTGACTTTTGACCTGTTGTCAAACCACCTATTTATTATCTTCATGGTTGTTAAATCTCATTAAGGCTTTATCTTAGGGTTTAATAGTTAGGTCTAAGAGTCTAGAATTCCCTTTATCATCTGGTTCCATGAATTACTACATGAAATTATATGTAGGCACTTTGAGCATTAATGAAATGATTGGATCTAAACCATAGATGATAAGGAAATGAGAAATTTTTTTGGCTTGTTTATACCTGGTGTAGTCTACCCATAAGGAAATTTTTAGCAATGAGTACTATTCCTAGGGCTTCTCTCTAGTTGATTTCTTAATGGTGTCAATCAAGTTTTTACTAGTGAAGTAAACTAATTTGTTCCCTTATGGGTAGTGATTGGAGGAGAACTTGAGTGTGATCCCATTATCATAGGCCCACTTTATGAATTTTGTGGATTGAAAGGTGGGGCTATTATCACATACTAAATAAATGAAGACCCCAAATAGGTGACTATGGTAGTCCCTCAAAACTTGATGAATTTAGAAATGGTGCTCCTTTTGGTCACAACTACCTCAAACCATTTAGTGCAATAGTCTATGTCTATTAGGATGAATTTATTACCAATTGATGAATTAAGGTTAATCACTCCCATGAAATCTATCCTCCATTATGAAAATAACATAGACTCTATAATAGGTTGTAGTGTCATTGTGATGTAAATTTATATTTTAGCAAAGGTTTGGCACTAGTGATGTAAATGAACATGATTGTGAACATATATGTATAACATGGGCCAATAGTAACATACCTGAATAAGCTTGTGAACTATAAAATTTACCATAAGATGGTTGGTTTTGAGTATTTCATGAAAATTGACCATTATATCCTTTTACTATTATTCTAATATACACTAGAGGTAGATTCCCTCATGGTTTCTTCTAAAGATAACTCCTTTATTCATTAAATAATGTGTTGATTTTAACTAGTGGGCTCTTTTATGAATATGATTGAGACTTAGGGGTGCATTTCCATTAAGTAAAAAGTTCATAACTCGGATGTACTAGTTTGAGTATTGTACCCTTTGTTAGACCACTTGGTGTATCATGATTCTTGGGTCTATCTCTATGATTAGTTAGGTGAGACCTTTTCCCTTAACCACATTATCTAGCTTGATTTCTAAGTCATACTCTTGTAATTTTTTCATCCATCGACCTCTCATCTTGCTTAGTTCATTTTACACCAAAATTTGCTTTATACCTATGTCTATTACAATGGAATGCACTTTGTTCTAGAGGATGTAATGCCTAAATTTATTCACTACCTTAACTAGGGCATAGGCATGCTTATCCAAGGTAGAATACCAAAGCTCAGTGCCCTAAAGATTAGTGATCACAAAATACTTTGGGTGTTCTTCTCTTTCTAGCCTTTAGGTGACATAGGTGGTAATGGTGTGTTCTAAATCAAAATGGTAAATGTAAAATCCTTACATATAGTTTGGGATGATAAGGATTGGGGATTGCATGATAGCATATTTTATATCATATAAATCCTTCCTATATTAGACTTTCCACTCCAATTTAGCATCCTATTTCAACATTGTATTCAATGGCTTGACTATCTCAATAAATCTAGAAATAAACATGAACACAAAGTTGATTTTCCCAAAAAAATATTTAAGTTCTTTCTTTTTGTTAGTTAAAGGTAGAATATAAATTATATCCACCCTTTTGAGTTTGATAGAAATACCTTACTTCACTACAATGAGACCTAGAAGCTTACCATCAATGATATTAAACACATTATTCTTTGGTTTTAATAATATTTCATACCTTATGCATCATTCAAATACTCTCTATAGGTGGTGGACATGGTCTGACATGTATTTAGAGAACACAATTAGGTCATCCATATATATTATTATTCATTTACCTATTAGGCCCTCAAAGGTGAAGTTCATTACCCTTTTAAATATTGTACCAATGTTGATTAACCTAAAAGGCATCCATTTGTACATAAATGTGCCCCACTTAATGGTGAATATGGTCTTAATTTTGTCTCCTATATTGACTAGGACCTAGTTATAGCCCAAGCATCCATCCAAAAGGGACATCATCTAGGACCTGATCACCATCTAGATGACCACATCTAGTGAAGGCAAAGGGTAATTATCTTAATCTAAGTCTTGGTTCAAATTTTAGAAGTCCACACAAAGGCAAATTTCACCATTCTTCTTCTGTATTAGGAATAGGTTAGCCACCCAAGTGAAGTGGTGGACCAAGAAATTTATCCCTATAAAGAGTAATTTTTAAACCTCTTTATGAATCAAGGGTTCCAAGATTGGGTTAATAGGTCACTACCTTTTTCTGAAGGGTATTTGGTCAGGACTTAAGGGGGTGATGTGAGTAATTAATCTTGAGTTGAAGAACTTAATGTCTCTATAGTTCCAATAAATTATGTCCTTATACCTTAGCAATAATTTCCATAATTGTTCCAATTCATGTTTCATCTAATATAGACCCACTTTAGTTATCTAGGTGTTCTCTATAAGGCTGATATTAATGAGTCAACTCTTATAGTCTTTAATATTATAAGTTTTAGCCTAGAAGGTTGGGTTTAATGCATAATTTTTTTTTCAATTGAATCATCCCTTTTAGTATTTTGTTCTCATGAATGTTTAGTATCCTAACCTTATCCAACTCAGTTCTAGTGTTATCATTATTTTCATATATGATTTGGGCCTCAAATATTTCCTCATTGTTGAGGAACTAGATAATTTATTGTTTGTCTTTAAGACTTGGAAGTTAGTCACATTTTATGGGATAGAAGGATAAGGGTTGAGTACTATAGATAAATATTGTACCTTAGTGTCATCTAAAGGGGTCAAGTTCATCATATCCTAAGCTATAGATTATATTACCTATTTTTATTCCCAAAGAAGGGGGTGATATTTAATGCATTAAACATTTCAATCAGGTCCCAACCTCTATGTTTATACCTTATGAGGTATGATATTTTACAATTAAAATTAGTTATGATGTAATTAACTACTAGTTTAGAGTCACTAAATACTCTTAGTTCATTTTTATGAAGTCTCAATGCAAATTGTAATCCTAGGATTAGATCTTTGTATTCCACCAAGATATTTGTAAAAGGGAATTATAGGCTAGAGGACACTAGATGTTTCCTCCCTAATGGATATACAAGAAAACATTGGATCCAATACATTGTTTAGATTGATTTCCATCTAGATAAAGAGACCACAGGCCAAGCAGAACTTAGTTTTGATTGTTCTATTTTTTTTAAGACTTGTTGCTTAGTATTTAGATGCCTAGGTCCAAATAAAATCAATTTATATTCTCATTAATAACATTGTATTTGGTGATCATGTATTTAATGCATGTTTTTATGTCCATTCATATTTGGTTAGCTACTCCTTTCCATGATGACTACATATGTGAGAAAATTGTGGCCATATATCCATTCAAGGATTTTGACCAATCTATTTTGAGGAGCCTACCATAGGCTTTTGAGATGTTAGCCACTTGAATGTCTATAAAGTGTTGAATCTTAGTTTTAGATTCTAACTAAATATGGACATTTAAAAACTCAACTATTACTTTCACCTCTAATTTATCCAATTGGAACACTACTTTATCTTATTTTATGTGGGTTGGGCCAAGTTTCTTGCATATGCCTAGTGGTATCAAATTATCTAAGGCTCTAGAATGTACTAATCAATTATGCATATTATTTCCAAATAACCTAATGGTTAAAATTAATATGGGAACATCCATCTTATTCTTGTATATAATGACACTGGTGTGTGTTACTCTTGATTTGGGTTGGGCCTATGGGGATGGATTTTGATTCAAATATTTTAATAAAAGGTGCTACTGATCTATGATTTGGGAAGCTTATGAAGGTTAATTTTATCCTTGATTTTCTTCATATCTTCCACTATGTTATAACCCCATTTTATTTATAATGGTGGGGTTTCCATATCTTCTTTAGGCTCTTGATGTCTTGGAGGTGGAGGATCATTCTTAGAATTTTGATCTAGTAGGTTTACAACATTATTTGGGAGGGTAGAGGTAATAAGGGGTTGTTATTTTTGTCTACTCCTAAGGTCATATTTACTCTATTAGAATTACTAAAATCCTTGTATCTCATTAATAAATTGCTCTAGATCATTTTATTTTTGTCTTTACAATTCCAATGTTTCCAATACTATGGTAGTATTAGGGGATTTACCTGATTTGGAGGATTATGGATGATTTGGAACTACCTCATATTCTACCATTTCCTTTTGAAATATTTTGAAAGTAGATTCAAACTCTTTGTAATCCAACTCTCCATGTGTTACTGTGTTGTGCACTTAACACTCATTAGGTAAGGGTACCTTAAAGATATTGACCATGGGAATCCTATTAGGTTAAGGTTATGGTGGGTTATGAGGGTGGTTATATCTCTTATTTGAACTTTGATATGTGAAATTATTATTGTATCTTTTTATTTTAGTGTCTCTCATTTGTCTCTGTAGTCCTAGAAAGTCATTACTGAGATTTTTTACCATTTTTTAAATGACATATACCTCATTTTTATTAGAACATTGAGGTGTGGTTTAGGTGTTGTTATCCATGGATAATGTCCCTTGATGTTGAGTCTAGGAAATCAAATCTATATCCCCTAGGTTTAGGAAACTTGGTGGTTAGTTTGAAGTGGGATGACCCAATAGGAACTGATGTCTTATAAAGAGTAACTAGTGAATATGTGCATTCTAATTAATGGTAGGTAATAATTTAAATTTTGGAATTTATGGTAACATGTTAGGAGTAGGGGTCATGGTGTCTCCTTAAGGATTTAGTTTCCTATCCACTTTAATGGCCCTTGTATATGCTAAGGATAGGTTTTTTATAACTACATCTCTTCTTGAGAACATGGTTATCCAAGGGTCTAGGGCATTCTTATACATTTTAAGTTCCAATTGAGGCTTGGGTTGGTAAAGCTTTACTTGTCTATACATATTTTGAAACCTACCATTAAAATTTCTAATGGGATCATTTTTCTCCCTCTTGATATAAGTGAATTATTGGTACAAGATGTTAGGCTCTATTACTTTACCAAATTGAACAAGGAAAGTAGAATTAAAGTGGTCTTAGCTTAGTATAGAGTCTTTATGAAGGTTTAGTAACCAATCATAGGTAGATTCCATTAGATTAAAAAGGAACAAACTACATGCCACATCCTTATGTTTTAAATTCAAGAGTCTCAAGGCAGTCTTATAGGAGGTTATGTTTTCATTCACAGTTCATCCTACACCAGTGGTGAGATTAAAAAGATACCTCTTAGGGATCTTAGGTATATCATGGATGACTCCTAATATGTCAATGGTTGAGCCAACTAACTAGGAATTTTTAGTCTACATGTTTGGGATAGGTTGTAAAAAGGAGCTAATAGGAATCATGGTAGGTTTAGGCTAATTAGAGCTAGGTTTTCTATGAAAAAAGTAGGGGGAATTACCAATCTATCTCAATGGGACCTAGCCTTGGTAATGGTGAACTGGTCTCTAGGATGTTGTACAATTAAATAAGATTTAACATGATGTTACCAGTAAACCTAAATCAACATATTTATAAAATGAGCTAAAATTAAAAATAAGCATGGAGTAAGCCCTCCTTCTAGCACCAGCTTTTGGTTGCCCAAATCTACTCCTTACCATAAGATGCCCATGAGATTGGGAATTCCTTGAAAAGGTGAAGTTGTGGATAACTATGGACTTTTATCCTTCATTTTAGGACTGATATATGATCATTCCAAGGCATATTTATGGCTGTTGGAATTTAAAAATGGAGTTTGCATGAATAGTCTTCATTAAATGCACTATTACGACCAAAATTTCAATACACTATGCTTAAATAATTTGAGTGTTGGGTTTGTTCTTTATAAACACAAGGTCATTTTAGAATCACTAAATTAACACAAAATAATGGGAAAGGTAAGGTAGAAAAGGATGCCTCTAGGTCTAAATTGAGATCAATGTAATGGCCATTAAACTAAGTGACTTTGCCATAGTTATACCAGTGTAGACTAAGTTTCACTAAATTTATACCTCAAAGAACATATAGTGTGGAGAGTCTGAAGGAAATAAGAGTCTAAATTCATTGTTAATTCTTAACAAATATTATCACTATAGGTTTATTATCAAAAACACAAACACCATATAAAAATTTATAGATGAGCACACAAATGATTAGTACTTAGCAAAATATAAATGAGGGAACTCACACATAAAATATAATAGATAAGTAGATTATAATCATGACATACATAAAATGACAAATTGTTAATATAATTAACATATCACTGTTGATCATTTAAACATGAATATGAAATAAATTTGAACACAAAAGAGATACTTCTATAGAAACATATATTGTATTCATTAAAAGAGAAAAAAATTCTATAATAATAAATTTGGATTGTTATTATAGTCTAAAGTTTAGAGGGAAACACAAGTGAAATCCTAGAAATAATCTAACAATACTTTTGATAAATTTTTGGTTGACCCCTAAAATAAAATATGGCTCTTCTATAAATAGATAAGGATTGGGGCTCACCTACAAAAATCACGAGTATACCATCCTAGGCCATGATGGACACTCATTATAATTACAACCGTTTTCAAAAATTAAATGAAAATATATCCCAAAAAACCTAAAAACAATTATGGGGGTTAACTTATAAACATGTGTGGATGTGAGTAAGAGGGCTCAAATCCTAATTGTTTCAAATAGGTTCTCTAAAATTCTAGTGTAGTTACCATAATGTCTAACTCATTGTAAAACTTGGCCAAGTTCATTGGAGGCTCCCTAAAGATCACCTCTACTTGAGCTACTAGTCTCTACAAGATCTAGAAAGCTACTTTCATCAAGGCCTATACTCCTAAAACCTTGTTGATGCTTTCAATGGATTGAGTTGATAGGTTGAACACCACTTGGGTTAATTCCTAGTTTTCTTTTCCAACTTTTTTCCTCATAACTTGGTAAAATTGACCTAGGTGGATTTTGAATTCCCCTTGGTCAAGTAGAGTTCCATTCAAGTGGAATAACACCAAGATATTGACCTCCTAGAAGTAGTTTAATATCTTCTTATCACACTATTCCAAGGGATATATGTCATGTATAGAAAGGATATAACTCATCCATTGTTTATCTCATCTTCCTAGTATAAGTTTTGTACAACCCCAAATCTAAGGGCATTAGTTTGATAACTAGGAACATCCCCTTGTTGACTAATAATATAATTTTGTGGCACTTACCTTCAATATTCATAATCCATTCCATATATGCCTATGTATACTATATAATAACATCAATCTTTGCCCAAATCCACATTACTTTCTTGAGGATTGAGAAAAATAGTAAGATAGTGTCTTTAACATTCCTAACTAGTCTAATTGGGAATGTAATCTTCACTTGGGCCTCAAGAGTCCAAAATTTTGTTTGCATGTCCTCAAGGAGTTTATCATACATGTCATGGTAGCTCAGAGGATAGACAATGGATCATCAGCCATATTTTCTTCCCCATTATTAGTACCCACCTTGGTGAGGGAAAATAGATCCTAATGGGTTTGCCATATCATCGAGTTACCATTTTGGATGAATCTTGGAGTGAGCATCCTTTACATACTCCTAGAGGATTTATCAAAAATTTCATACACATTTGGGTCACCTTGGACATCAATATATGGTGTACCTAACCATAGAACCATACCTTGAGTTATTGGGGGTGTAAGAGGTGTGGTTGAGATGGTGGTGAAGGGCAGAGGATGAGGCATAGGGGAGATGGAGGAAGTCAAAGGAGTAAAAGATGAAAGGAGTGAAGGTGGAGGGGGAATGGGGGTGAAAGGAGGGAGAATGAAAATGGAGGACCATGGGAACATTTTATCTTGTAATTATTATTAGATGAGGTTAACTTCAGGTGGGATTTCCCTTGAGAATGGGTTGTGTAAAAATAGGGATGAGATAGGTTGGTTGAAGGCAAATCTAGTGGGACCTTGGGTAAGGGAAAGAGGGGGAAAGGGAGTCCATTGTAGGGTTTCCACTATTAGGTCTAGAGGAGTAATTTTTAGATATGGATGAGGTAGATATATAAATAAAGGCATTTAGTATAGATGTGAATGATGGGTCACCTTCTATTTATTCTTTATCCTCCTCCCTAAGCTAGCTCTGATTACTATAATAGATGGTTTGACTATGATGTCTAGGTATACTAAATATATGGTAGAGGAATTAGATACATGAAGGTGTGGAGACATATCATGAGGTGAAACTATAAAAGGTATAGGTAGAGCTTGAATATTTTGGGCCACTAGCAAAATGATGTAGAGGTTATGCCAATTGACTCTCACTTCTCTATGTTTTGGACTCACTTCCTTGAGATATATGTCATGGATTCAATATGAACTTAAGGGTTATTGAGTTCAATGGTAAATTAATGTTTATTGAAACATTAAAAAATTCCTTTTTATCCATTTATACCCTATTTTCAATGTAAACACCTTATAAAAAAACCAACTCACTCCTTCCACTACTTTGCTCTCTTTAACAGGTAGGCTACTACCCTTTTTAAATTTTTTTATTAATGTATGGATATGTATGAATTTTTAGAGAGAAAATAATGATTTATAATATTATATTATATTTATATCCATTTGAAGTTTCACCCTTAATCTCATTTGGTAAGTCCCTTTTCCAACTTCTTCTAGGTCCATGTCAGGTCTAATTAGGCCTTGTCAGACCCTGTTTCCTCTATCTCCTTTGTAACAGTACCTTTCTATATGGATTCACAATGAAAAATATAAAATGTGTTATATTTAATTAAAAAATACAAAATTACAAATTTATAAATATTTTCAAGGGTTGGAACATTCTATAATTTTGTTTTGTTCTACAAACCCTAGTTTTGTCTTGACTATGCTTTCCAAGACTCAAGAGCATTTAAATTGATCATGAAAACTTTATATAGAGTTTTAAAAATATTGGTAAGTTTCTATAGTTATATATTCACATGAAAAACCTCTCCAAATCAAATAATCTCTTAAATTATGCTCTCTATTCCATCTTACTTCCACATTTCTATGCTCTTTGTATACACAGTTTCAAGACACAGAGACTACACATGCCCCTTTGAAGATATTTGAGCTTGAATAGGGTTTTAAAAATTTAAAAATGGTTGATATATGTTCACTATTATTTTAATCACATATTATAATAATTTATTCTTTACCACACCTCCTTTGTTTCATATTTTATTAATCTTATTTTGACTATTATGTGTATATAGTCACAATGCACAATGTCTAAAAATATATATATTTTTAAGGTTTTTAGTTGGTATTAAATGGTTTAATGGATAAATTTATAGTTAAATCCTCTTTAAAATTAAATAAACCTCATCAAGATGCCCTTTTCTACCCTCTGGTTATACTCTATGTGTGTTCTGTATGAATGTACACATTCCAACCGGATTATAATGTCCTCAAGACAAATGGAATAGTAAAAATTAGAGAAATAACTTTAAAAAAGTGTAATAATACAAAACTAAATTACCTAATTCAATCCAAACATAATAAACAAATGAATTGTGAACCTTCTCTCATTAAACAATTAACATACAGTCATTTTTCATTTATATGCATAGAACACAGGGTTGTAGATATATTGTCAAAACTTAGGAATCATCATTAATATTATTTTCTGGGACTATAGTCCTTATTACTTAAATTAATTCATGAAAAACTGAATTTAAAACCAAAATTTATAATATTTATAACAAACCCAACATTCTAACTACCTTCCCAACAGTCACAACAAGGAAGAAAACACCTTGCACAAAAAACTAAGTTGATATTCCATAAAAAATTGAACATTGGACCAAGGTATAATACATGATGTTATTATTTATTTTTATTAATTACTCACACTTCAAAAAATTCTTGCAAATCCTCCTAAGAAAACTATTCTATGCCTAAATATTCAAAAATTTAAACTAGGCAAAATGGTGGGAAAACTAAATTCAAAAATATAGCCCTACCCTATCATTATTAATCACTTGGAAAAAATTAAAAGATGATTAATAAGCCTCATAACACTTAATAACCAATATAAACATGATTATAGACTCCAAAAAACTAACCAAATCAAAATTTTCCTTAACAAGCATCTAGTTGAGCCATTCAAGAAGGATCCTCCTACATCATACTCCTGGGGTATGAAAATAAACTTTCCCTAAAAATTTTCCCACTCATAATAATATCCCAAGAATTCCTCACTCTATTTCTCTCCTTTTATGCAAAGTTACACCTCTTAGATCCCAAGGTCTATGAATAACACATAGACCTTTTTGTGCTTTGGCCAACTCCACCTTGCTTACTCCTTTGAGGTTAATGTATTGCATTGTGTTATTGCACCTAACCATATTCATCACCTGGTGATTTTATTTAAACCATAATACACATGGAACACACACATAAAATAAAACAAACCCCTGATTATCTCTTTGGAAATCAAACTCTTACTTTGGTATGCTTTTCTTATCCATGCTTGGGTTTGTTGCTTATGGAAGTACTACTGTTGGTTCCTTCTTCTCTTCTATAATATCCTCAATTGATATAAAATATTTATCCTCTTATATAAACTATCCACCCTCCTCTTGGTTTGTCTTCATAAGGACTCTCTTCATCAACAAGCTTTTGCCTATTTCAGGCCCCTCCACATAGTTAGGTAATACATTTACATTCTCCTCTTCTTATGTTTCATACTATTTATTTATTTATATGAAGGGGAAGAAACAAGAGATAAGGGGTGTGTTCCTAGAAAATTTCTTACTCATTGAAGAATATATGAAGTGAAAACTCATTTTTGATAAGGAATAACTACCTACAATAAGACCACACTAAGGAAACTTATTTGTAAGATAGGTATGAAGGTTGGACTGCCTAGAAATGCTAGATCCAAAAATTAAAAGCTCCATTGGATGGATGCCAATACACTCCCCTAATGATATAAATTTTATGAAAATAAAATTAGAAGATAATAAACTGATACAAACATATATGCATATACAAGGAAATAAATGATATACCTATTCGATAGAAAATGTAGCAATGGCAAGTTAATACCATACACAAATGCACCAAGGTTAGGTTTAGAGGGTCTAGGTAGGGTTTTTAGGTAGATTAAGAATATAAATAGGGATTTCATTGGGTAAAAAGTGGAGAAAATAAAAATCTATTATTTTCCTTAACAATGACCATCGGTGGTTAGGGTGATCAATGATGGTTGGGTATGACTAGCAATGGCTAGGTAACTAATGATGATTGGGGTAGATGTATGACCAACAATGGTTAGGTAACCATAAATGGTTAAGGTAACTAGTGATGGTTAGATAAACCAGCTATGGTTGCCTATGTGGAGTTTAGTAAGGTGCAGATATGGAGTTAATAGAATATGACTAATGGGTAGAGGGTGAAATGGGACTTTTAAGGTTAAGGGATGATGTATAGGTGGACTGATCTAAACAAGAAAGTTAAAAATAGAAATGAAATGATAAAATAGAAACTAGAATACCTATATGATGTTAAATTAGATATAGTAGAAACTTGAAAGGAGTTAGATAGCATAATGGTACTCTAGCCTTTGAAAGTCATGAAAATAGAGTTTTGGGGTATTCAATGCCTACACAAAGAAAATAAGTGATCCTATATGCAAATTTTAAGATCCCTAATTCCTCCAAGATCCTTGTATTTATAGTACAAAGTTTCTAACTAAGGAGAGGGAGGCTTGAGGGAAAGTTTCTATGTTGGGAGGAGATGAAGTTTCCTATTTTCATTAGTCTTTAAAAGTTGACATTAAAGCAAGTTTCCATTTTGTAAGATACTAATCTCAAACAAAGCTAGAAATGATTTAAAATGTTTAAGAAATTTTTGGGTGACCCCAAACATCAATGGTTAGGGTCAACTATTGATGGTTACCCTAACCAATGATGGTTGAGGGGCCATGAGCAAATGGGTAAAATAGCCATGATTTAACATGATGAAGTTGTAAAAGATTGCTAGCAGACTAGGTGGTCTACCAGATGAAGAATAAGTTAAGCGTACATAGTTCAAGATGACATTGAAAACTATTGTTGTGTAATTTTAAGGTGTATACATTTTCCCCTTTTTGTTGTGTATCTTTAAGAAAGCTATAGAAAAAAAATAGGTAGTTGGTAAAGGTCTAGGTCTAGTTGCCCCAAGTATGGGAGGGAGAAGGTGTTCCCCCTTAAATTAGGAGGTAATGAGACAAAGGTCAAATTGGGTTTGGGTTTGATAAAAAAGGAGAATGAATGTTATGAGGTTGGGCATGTGAGACATAAATATGCTAATAAAATGCAATAAATTATGTGGCACAACATTGCATAAGGATGAACATTGCTAAGTTGGTAAAAATAAGGTCAAGTTCTAAGATAAATGACAAGGTAACCAGTCCCCAACATTGGTCATAACTGATTGGGTCACACTTATCATGTGTTTCTAGAAAATGTTAGTGTTTGAATAGGATCTAGGGTAGGAATTTCTCTCAACAAAAAACACAATGGGCTAAGGCACACACAAGGTGGTGTATAATACAAAAGTTCAACAAGGTAAAATTAGTCAAGGTGGATAAGATGACCAAAGCAATGTCACCAACAAGTATGCAAATAGTTTGGTATATGGCCAACATCAAGGTGGATTTAGGTAAATTGGTGGGTAGCAAGGGCTGGGTAAATAGTGGCTGAGTTGACTCAAAATGCTCAAGGTAAGAGGATGTTGCCTACATAGTCTCATGGGTAATTCATCCAACATGGACTTTAGGACCAATGTAGTTATTAAAAGATTCAAGGAGAGGGTGAGTCTAAAATATGCCAAGGTGATGAAAAAGATGATAAAAGTGTGGGAGAAAATATGTTAAACCCTAACTAGTGATGGTAGGGGTTAACTGTTGATGGTCAGGTAACCATCGATGGTTGGGGTTATCGAGTGAAGTGGATTCAACCAGAGATGGTTAGGGTCAAACATTGATGGTTATGTAGCCATTGATGGTTGGGGAAAACCCCTAAAACCATGGTAAGAAAGGTCAAAAAATGAATTTCTATCCTCATTTGAAAATTGGGCCATCAGGGATTTATCCATTTAGTACATCATATATAAAGTACACTTACTAGTGTGTGGAATTGTAGTGAGGTGTTGAGATGAGGTTAGAGTGTGAGATAAATAATGGGGACAATATGGATTTAGGAAATGATTGGGGATAAGTGGTTCGATATGGATTGAGGTGGTGTCATTGTACATGAAATGAGGTAGGTCATGTTTTAAATAAAAAATAAAGTACAGTGTGTGAATTACATGAGAAAAAATAAAACAATGGATGGTATTTGAGAAAATTTAGATGTTGTTAAATGTTGGGTTAGGGTTATGGATTTATGTTTGTGCATATAAAATGACATGTTGTGGTAAAATTAGGTGGTGTGGAAAGGTATGCTGGAAATTTTAATGGTGGGGAGAGGGGTTGTGGTGGAATAGAGGGATTTAGCATTGGGGGAAGAGGTCAAAGGGTCAAGGCTCACTACTTGTGGCCAACTAGTAGTGACCATCAGTGGTTAGAGCTGAGTCATAATGATTAACCTTGGGAAAAACAAATACCCCAAAGGGATCATCAATAGTTTTGATAAATGGAAATGGTCAAGTAGTTGGGGCAGGATGCCTTAGTTGGGGTGGACGGGAGATAGGTTGGGGTGTATTTTTATAAGAGTTAGGGTGGGTTGGAAGTATGATGGGTAGGAATGAGATATAAAAAATAGGGTAAATTTTCAAGGTGGTCTAAAGTTGTGTTGGAGTGATGATGCAGAAGCGAGATTGGTGGTGGTGGGAAGAATCAAAATGGATTAAATTGTATGGAATAGGTGGCTTGGTAAATTAGAAGATGTAAGAGATGGGTTGGGTTAGAAATGTAGTAAGTTATAGAATAGGGGTTTTTATAAATAGAATAAGTGTTCAAAGGCTAGGTGGATATTATTAGTTGAAATATAGAAGTATTATATAGGGTGTTTTACTTGCCTCATTTATGGTTGTAGGCACATGATCAAATTTAGTTATGAGATCGAGTGATAAATATTTTTACTGAGGTAAGGGATGCCATATCAGTGGAGGATTGGAATCACATGAATACTATGGGTTTTAGAGGGATGCAACATTACCAATGCCTTCTTAAGGATGCTATGATGATAGTCACTCTCATCAAGAGATGGGAATCAATGAATAATACCTTCTAGTTATCAATAGGGGAGATGATTATCTTGTTAGATGATGTTCACCAGATCACACATCTACCCATTCATAGTGATCCCATCTACCATAAAGAGGGGGATGAGATTGATGAGTGCATAGTGATGCTATATAGAGATGATGCATAGTTTTACTTTAGAGGGTTCAATATTAGGTTGTTATACCAGAGAGCTCTAAGAGAGAGACATTTTATAACTATGTTGTGGTTAAAAGTTACTTATTTTACATTGCTAGATTCTATTAGAGGGAGATACCCTGATGTGTTGTTGGGGTGTGGGTGGAGTTGTTTTTTACTGGCACAATGTTTGGATAGGCAAAAGTTTTATTGGTGTATATATAGAGAGTTATAGGGGTTTAGGGTGCATAGGTGTTATGGAGTTACTGTAGGATTTTTACTTCACTGTTGGGCCTATGATCACATATGGGTACTGAGACCCTTGGGCCTTTTGATAGAGGGATTTCAACCATTAGTATTATGTAGTCAGATTTTATTGATGGAGGAGATATGGGGCTATGATAGGTGTTAGTGGTGGTTCTAAGGATATTGAGTGGTTTAGAGGAGCTTTGGAGGGTTTAGTTATTGGTGACATAGTTTAGAGGCC
Source organism: Torreya grandis (assembly GCA_037957365.1). Lineage (NCBI taxonomy): Eukaryota > Viridiplantae > Streptophyta > Pinopsida > Cupressales > Taxaceae > Torreya > Torreya grandis. The sequence continues at coordinate 4,076,587 of JARHVA010000154.1, read as the reverse complement.
ATATAAAACTTGGCCAATATGGGTTACGTATAGGTTCCACACCTTATTCTTATAAAGCTAGAGATAAACCTAAGGAGGTTAAATGGTAAGGCAGAGTGCATCCCCTTTGAGCAGGTGTGGCATCAATTTGGGTTGGTATAAGACATCCCTCTAGATTCAATGTGATATAAGAGGGAAGATGCATATTTTTATTTATCAGAGCCATATCCACATGAGGAGGAGCTTGATCATGAGGATTTACCTCTGAGGGATGGTGATGATGTAGGATATATAGGTGATTATCCTACCTAGTTTTAAGGGAGGTACATAGCCATGGATTTTGCATTAGGAGATGGAGGCTAGGGTTTGATGGATGTTGACCTAGTAAGGGGTCTAGCTCAATGGGATACATATGTAGAAGTAGTATTAACAATATCATAGACCCAAATAATAGTATTATAAGGGTAGATTACCACTCTTCAAGGTCACTTGGGAGGATTTATAGTATAGATAGATCAAGCTTAGGTCTATGTTGTTACTTTATAGGGTTAGATGACCATTTTATAGGTATAATTAACTATAGTGATAGGAGAGTGAGACTAGGTGAGGGTCTAACTAGGGATAGTGACATAGGAGAGGGATTCCCTATGGCAAACTAGTAGAGTTAGAGTGCCACCCCCAAGATTTGTTACTTAGGCCAGATATCTAGTGGCCATATAGGAGTTTTACTATTATGAAGGCATTATGCTAACATAGTGTCCTAATGAGCCATGATGCGGAGAGTACCAGATTGGAATGGTAGGTGGAGTAGTGATTGCAACCCCAAGTTAGTGGGTGATGGTAGTGGGTCAACTGATAGGGGCTCCACCTGGGATAAGTATAGGTAGTGGGATAGGTGCAAGTATAGGAGGGGTCAGTGGTAGTGGTACCCTAGGATCATGAAACACATATGATAGACTTTTGATTATGATTTTGATATTGACATGTGTGTCAAATATGTGAGATGTATTTATGAGTGATGTGTTTTTCATGTATAGACATATTTTGATTGTTTATTTATATATGATGTTTTAGATGTATTGATATGTTTTATAGTTTTATTTGATGAGATGGATTCTTATGTCTTGATGATGTGTTGATTATGATGTAGTTGTGCATATTTATTTTGATGTAATGTTATGGATTATGGATTTTGTTTAATATTTATTATGTGATTGATGATGAGTATGATTATTTGGTCATTGATGATACTATTGTTTTTCATGATAGTAATGTTGACTTGAGTGATGAGCTGGTTTATGGGATAGTGTAAATGTTGATGTTAAAATAATGATAAGAAAATGTAATACTTGATTAATGGATGTTGGCTTGGTATAGGTAGAGGAAATGTTCACATCCACATTTTGGATAAGAAAGGGGGCATGGTGTTCTACTAGTGAGAACAAAACAATATGAATCCACATTTGGAATGTCTTAGTGAACACAAACCTATCAAACACATCATAAAAACGTGATTTATTGAGAAAATTGGTATCCTAACCACTTCATGCCATGTAATCTCATAATCCCTTAGATTCATTGGGGATGTAGGTGATAGGTAGGTATGTGAATGAATGGGTAGAGGAAAATGTAATCTCTAGGTAGTGGAGTGATTGGCTTTTCCATAGGTGACCAAATAACTCAAGTAGATAAGTCCATGTCATTAGTGTGTTGTATAATAATGTGTAGACTAATTAATGCATGAAGTCTACTTGTGTTATAAAATTTGATTGAAGCTTGATTGAATAGTATGTAGTCTGATCGATGTGGGAAGTCTACATTTAGTAGATATAAGAGCTGATTGTGGCCTACTAATTTTAGATTTTGCTTTATTTTTTTTGCTTTATAGGTTACTAAAGATGATCAATCTAGGAAGCTTTTAATGAATATTTGTTTTAGCCATCCTTTAAGGAAGTGGTCTAAGATTTTATTTTATCATAGTTATCCTTCAAGAGAGTAGTCTATTTTAAGAAATTTTTGATTTGATGTGGTATTTATCCTTTGAGAGATTAGTCTATTATTTATTTTTGAAGCATGGATATATTTTAAACTAAAATTAGGCACAGATAAGTATTTTCAAGTTTGAAAGGTTTGCACATGTAAAAGCAGGATCCAGACATGGAAGGTTTGTTAGAGAAAGGGGTTTTGAGAAAAAACTAACCACGAGATTCCATTTATGAAAAAGATGAAAAGTATCCATGAGAACTATGTTATGGGTAGAGCTAGGGGACCCATATTTAGGATTAGATTATTACTATGATGGATGAATCACATGGTTCTATATAATCAATTGATCTCAAAAGAGATAGAAAAGAAGGTTAATTAACAAAGGGATGAGCTTAAGTGAAACACAAAAATGGGTTTAAATCTTGTTTTAATAATGAAAGAGATGAAAATATGAGGCATTAATGGGTTCAGGCTCTAACCTACCCTTAATAGAGGATAAGTGATAAGTACCCAATACATACTTATGGATTATAATGTATGTTCCTAACCAATTAAAATCAAACTTACCCTTATTGGTATTTTCCATGTTAGTGACATGTTGGTTTTCCTTGAGGACAAGGTCTCTAATGTTGAATTCACATACTTTTAGATGTTTTTTATATTCTCATTTGATATGCTCTTGAAAAATGCAAAGATGATTAAGGGAAAAAAGGTGATGTTCATTAAGAAGTTCTAAGTGTGCTAAGTGTTCTTGATGATAGTCACTTTTAGAAAGAATCTCATGCAAGGATATGTAGAGATATGGAATTTAGACTTCAAGAGGTAGGACTACCTTGGATCCAAAGACAAGAAAAAAGGTGTAGCACCCATTGTAGTTTAGATACTAGTGTGATAATCCCATAAAGCAAATGGGATATGGAGGTGCCAATCCTTTCACAAAGCATTGACTACCTTAGTGATAATTTTGATGAGGGTTTTGTTGGAAGCCTTATCCTATCTATTAGCTTGTGGATGATAAGGAAAATAAAAGCTTAGGTTGATACCAAAAGCATCACAAAGCTCTTAGAATTTTTTGTTTTTAAAAGATTTACCATTATCAGTGATGATTTTGTGAGGAACATCAAAGTGACAAATGGTGTGTTAGTTGATCAAATCATTGATTTTTTTATCTTTGATCAAGATTAGTGGGATGGATTCTACCCATTTGTTGAAATATTCCATATCAGTGATGATATATTGATGTCATTTTGAGGAATGCAAATTGATTTCTCTGATAATATCAAGACCCCATTATGAAAAAGGCCAATAGTCAATTGATACTTAAAGACCATGAGGAGGTGCATGATTAAGGTTACCATGTTGTTGACATTTGATACATTTCTTAACATAGGCAAAATAATCTTGATTGAGTGTCGGCCAATAGTAACCTAGATGAAGGATACATTTAGTAATGACTAGACCACTGAAGTGCACCCCAAAAATGTCATCAAGTGCTTCTTTGATGGTGTGAGAAGCCTCATGGCTATGAAGGCAATGAAGGAGGAGACTATCAAAGCCTTGTTTATAAATAATTCCCCCTAATATTAAGTAATGAGATGTTCTTTGAATGAAAGCTCTATGATCATTCCTAAAAAGATATGAATGGAGGATATCAATGTTAAGGTAGTCAAAGATTTAATCATACCAAATGTCTAAACATGTTATTTCTATTTGGTAAATGGTAGGAAGAATAAGAATAAGGTAGGATGGTGTGAAAAAATAGTAGATGGTGATAAATAGTTTTGTTTCAATAGGTTGAGATGGAATTTGGGATGTAAGGGAATCCATTGTGTCTAAAAATTTGTTTGTAGAGCAAAGGACTGATTTGATAGTGTAGTGGTCAAATGATGCTAAAATTATATCAACAAGTTGTTTATACTTTATAAGGACATAATTATTACATTGATAGGCTCCTATGACTTGGTTAATGATGAGTTGAGAGTTTCCAAAGATGTAAATGGTTTTGATTCCCAAAGATAGAGTGATTTGTAAACCTATGACCAAGACCTCATATTCTGTTATATTATTCGTACATTCAAAATCAAGTTTGAAAAAAAGAGAAATAGGTTCCCCATTAAGGGGAAAGAGGATTATGATAGCACCCCCACCATTTTGACATTTAGAGCTATCAAAATACATAGTTATTTGGCAGGTCAATTCTTATGAATAAAGGGTAGCTATAGACTCATCTAAAAAGGTAAGAGGGGGAGTTTGATTATGAATGAGAGGAGATTTAACCAGTTTGTATGCAATCACCTATCCATTAATGGACTTTGGTAAAAGAAACTCAAGATAAAACTTAGCTAATAACATGAGCCACTTGGCCCTACGTTGGCTTTGGTATGGCTTGGAGTGTATATACTTTAGGGGATCAGTGTTAGTAATGACATAAGTTTTGTGGTTAAGAAGATAGTGACAAAGTTTAGAGGTGATGAAAACTAAGGCAAGGCAAAGTTTTTCTAGATGGGTGTATTAGGTTCATAGTTAATGAGGGAGTGGCTAATGTAATAAATGGCTTGCTCCTTATTTTAGTCATCATGATGAGTAATATTAGCCCCTAAGGAATGATTAGTGGCATATATGTATAGATAAAAAAGTTGATCCTCTTTTGGAAGAATAAGGACCGGTAGAGAGAGAATATACTCCTTGATTGTATTGATGTCTTGTTGATATTTTTGGGTCCATTTAAAGGAGTTATATTTTTTGAGGTGGTGAAAAGGCTGACATCAATCAGATAATTAGGAGATAAATTGATAGATTGACTAAATTTTACCTTCCAGGATATGAATTTATTTTAAGTTAGTAGGGGAAGGCATTTCTAGAATGGCTCAAACTTTTATGAGGTCTATTTCTATTCTATGGAGGGAAACGATAAATCCTATAATTTTTCTTGATAAGACCCTAAAGATACATTTATTTATGTTAAGCTTGACATGATAATGTATAAGTATTTTGAAGATGATAACGAGAACAACAAGGTGATCTTGGTAGTGTTTTGGATTTACTAAGCAAATAATCAACATAATCCTCAACTATTTTATCGATGAGGTCATGAAAGATGTAAGTCATGATCCACTGATAAGTGGTTCTCACATTCTTCAGGCTAAAGGGCATGACATGATAGCAAAAATTTCCCCATGGGGTGATAAAGGATGTTTTATGTTCATCTTTAGGGGTGATGAAGATTTGGTTATATCTTGAAAATCCATCCATAAGGGATAGCATTTCATGGCCAGCATTGAGATTGACAAGTTGGTTTATGTTTAGTATGGGAAAGTCATCTTTGGGGCATGTAATGTTAAGATCATGGAAATCCACACAAAGGTGGAGTCCCAAAATGGGTTTGGTAACAAGAAAAATGTTGGAGACCCATCATAGATGATGAGCTCAAAATATGGCTCATTATTGACATGTTATTTCCCTCAATTCATCTGTCAATGGATATTATCTTATGCAAATCTTAGATTTTTAGATAGCTATTACATGGAAAATAGATATTTGTCTTGTTTATATTGAACCAAAAGACTAAACCTTTACTTTGTCATTAATGATATTACATAGCTTGTTTTAGTGATTTTTGTTGTAAGGAATGCTTAGGAAAAAGACACAAGTAATGTTTAGTGAATGTTCAATTTTGATCTCCATCTAGAAGAACTATAGACTCTGTAGGCTTGTTTTTACAGACTATATAAGCTTGTTTCTATAGACTCTACAGGCTTGTTTCTAAAGACTCTATAGTCTTATTTCTATAGACTCTATAGGTTAATTTGTATGGAATATATAGGCTTGTTTCTATGGACTCTGTAGGCTCATTTCTATGGACACTATAGGCTTGTTTGTATGGAATTCATAGGCTTGTTTCTATGGACTCTGTAGACTTGTTTCTATAGACTTTGCATGTTCATTCCTCTCAACTCTGTAGGGTCAATTACAAGAATTTTATAAGGATGAGGTTAAAAATAGGGAAGCTGGCACCCAGATAGGATAAGAAAGAATCATTCCAGCTGGAATCAAATAAGGAAAATAACCACCTGTTATTTTGTAGGATTGGATTTTGATACAATTGTATATATATTTGGATCTTAGGATTATTATAGGATAGAATATCTATTTTATCAAAATAATTAGATCTCTTGGAAATCCAATATCCTATCTATGGATGAATGGATCAACCAAGGAATCCTATTCCTTTGCATCTTATTTTGAGTTGATTATATTAGTATAAAATGTAAGATTTTCATATATTCTAAATAATAGATATCAGATGATAGAGAGTAGATAATAGAGGAAAATTTGTATAAGCATATTATAGGTTTTAGCCAAATTTTAATCATTTTAGTTTTATAAATTAATACTTCAATTTATAGCATTGATTAATCTTTGTTCTTGAGTCTAAGAGGAGCAAGGGCTCACTCTCCTTGGAACAAGAACTTTATACGGTATTTATGTTATGTTTTACTAATTCATTTTTATAATTAATTAAAATCTTGTTAATATTTACATTTATTCATAAAAACATCAAAATAAATTCACAATTTAAAAAAATAATGCATTTTCTTATTCCAAAGTCATTTCCTTTCTAAGCAATGTGTGTTTTCATTTACAACAAATGTGTGAAACAAATTTCTTTTGTTAGTGAAGAGTGTGATTTTACTTTCCATGTAACGTAAATAAGAATGTCATTTTTACTTTCTATAAAAGAGTGGATTAATTTGATTTCTTCCTTTTCAGCAAAAGAGTGAATCATGTAGTTTAGGACACTTTTCTTTCTTTAGTCAAAGTTAGAATAGGACAATCAAACACCCCCATAATTAGCCTTCTAGATCTACCATCCCATACTTTACTGCAAATAGCTTTGTACACCAACTTTGGTTGATAAGACATCAATTGAATATTGATTAAATGAGGAGTTAAATGACACTCATCATTTTAAGCACCATTACTAGGGAACATAAGGTGTTAGTAAGGTAATAATTATTCGTCTAGATTGGAAAATAGAAAACATTATAAAAACCCATAAATTCCCATAAAAATTCAATAAATTGATGTACCATCCTAGAGATTATAAAGGATGATTCATCCCAAAGTTTCCACCAAGAACACAAGTGGACACTCCTTCAACAACTCTGAGTAGTGAACCAGAAGTTACAAGTGACACCTATTTGCAAGAATCTTTTGAAACCTAGATAAAAACCAGGCCATTTCCATAAGCAAGCCCCATAGGATAAATTCCTTAGGATAAATCTCTTGTAAGAAGACACTATTTAGAATTTTCTAAGGATTTAGAAGAAGCATTTCAAAAATTCATAACTGAAGAAATTTTTGAGAATTTTGAACAACCCATAACTAATACCACAAATATTTAGTGGGAAGATCATCTCAGCTTCGAAACATCATCAGAAGAAGAAATGGCTCTCCAATAAAATCAAAAACTTGCACAACCAAGAAGGACTTTCTCTTTTCCTATTGTTGTAGATCCTAATGATCAAACCCCCATGAAAAATATTTCACCAGCTAATCTACCAAAATTTTGGGGAAGATATACAAAAGATCTTGATCAATTCCTATTTGAGTTTAAAGTGCTATGTTAAACCTATGATTACACAATAGATAGAAAAAAATTAAAACTATTTCCCTCTACACTTAAAGACACAACTATGAAATGGTTCATGGGTTTACTTGGAGATTCTATTAGAACATGGGATGACATGGAAATATAATTCTTGAATAAATACCAAGATTACTACCAAGTGTGAGAAAGAAAAGAGGATTTCTTCAAAATCAAATAGAATGAGGATGAATCTTAAGAGGATTATTTGGATAGATTCATGTTCACTCATAAAAGAAGAAATTATCAACTCACTGAAGATGTTCAAAAATTAGTTTTCTTGAAAGGGTTAGATGAAGATACTAGAGGCCTTAAATTTGATGGGAGGTGGAGATATAAATAAGTTGGTTCTTAATCAGATTTCTGAGCTTTGTACCAACTAATCTCAAATGAAACCTAGAATTAGGAAAGGAATATTTGGTAAATCTAATGTAGTGGGTAAGTTAATGGAAGAATTTGCTAATCTAAAGACAAAGTTTTGACTCAGTGGTGGCTACAAGTGTAAATAGATGGGACCAACTTTTAGTGCCTCTTAAAATATGAGAGGTCATGTCCCCAAATAACTTAAGATGGAGTATGAGGAGAACATCCTCAATTTTGGAAATCTTAATAGAGGTAATAAACTCTGGGGGAGAGAAGAAATGGATCGGCATGAGATATAGACCCCCTTTGATGATCATACCTATTCTAGGATGGTAGAGTTGGGCTCCAAAATTAGAGGAACAATTCAATATATGGAAACAAATTATTCAAGCACATTAGGGATTTACAACCAATTTAGATAATCATATAATAGATGAATTTGATGAATGTGATTTGAGTCAGAGTGTGGAAAGTAGAAACTAGAGCTATGAATGCCAATAAATGTTTGCAATGTGACTTGTAAAAGGTAAATCTTGGGGAAGATGATGAGCTCAGAATATGGATCATTATTGACATGTTATTTCCCTCAATTCATCTCTCGAAGGATATTATCTTATGCAAATATTAGATTTTTAGATAGATATTACATGGAAAATAGATATTTGTCTTGTTTATATTGAAACAAAAGACTAAACCTTTACTTTGTCATTAATTTCAAATTCAAAGCATGTTTTAGTGATTTTTGTTGTAAATAATGCTTAGGAAAAAGACCCAGGTGATGTATAGTGAATGTGCAATTTTGATCTCCATCTAGCAGAACTACAAACTCTGTAGGCTTATTTATATATAATATATAGGCTTGTTTCTATAGACTCTGTAGGCTTGTTTCTATGGACTCTACATGCTTGTTTCTATAGACTCTATAGGCTCATTTTTATGGACTCTACAGGCTTGTTTATATAGACTCCATAGGCTTATTTCTTTGGACTACATAGGTTCATTCCTCTTGACTCTTTAGGGTCAATTATGAGAATTATATAAGGATGAAGCTACAAATAGGGAAGCTGACAGCTAGATAGGATAAAAAATCATTCCAGCTAGAGTCAAATAAGGAAAATAACCACCTTATATTTTGTAGGATTTGCTTTTGATAAGTTGTATATATATTTGGATCTTAGGATTATTATAGGATATGATATCTATTTTATTAGAATAATTAGATCTCCTGGAAATCCAATCTCCTATTTATGGATGAATGGATCAACCAAGGAATCCTATTCCTTTACATCCTATTTTGAGTTGATTATATTAGTATAAAATGTAAGATTTTTATATATTATAAATAATAGATATCAGATTATAGAGAGTAGATAATAGAGGAAAATTTGTATAGGCATATTACAAGTTTTAGCCAGATTGTAATCATTTTAGTTTTATGAATTAATACTTTAGTTTTCAACATTGAATAATCTTTGTTCCTGAGTTTGAGAGGAGTAAGGGCCCAATCTCCTTGGAACCAAGAATTGTGTACAGTATTTATGTTATGTTTTACTAATTTGTTGTTATAATTAATTAGAATCTTGTTAATATTTTTATTTATTCATAAAAACATCAAAATAAATTCACATCTTTAAAAAAAAATCATTTTCTTATTCTAAAGTCATTTCCTTTCTAAGCAATGTGTGTTTTGTTTTATAGCAAATGTGTGAAATAAATTTCCTTTATTTTGTTTTAGATTAGGGTAAAAGCAGGTTTTGAAGGGACCCTAAAACCCTTTAACAAAAATAAAAAAGATAAAGAAATTACATCCAATAGGAAGAGAATACCTAAATCCTACTGAAAAACAACATCAAAATCAGGTTTTACAAGGACCTGAAACCATAAACCTAAACCAATAAAAGTACCCAGGTTTTACAGAGACCTAGAAACTCAAAATAAGTTTAAGACTAAGAACCAAGTATCAGGATAAAAAACAAGAACGAGTTAAAACATCCAGCAATAAGGACCTGGATAAGAACAAAATCAACAAAGAAGACCCTAGTCTTCTATTTCAATTCCAGGATCATCTTAACATCCTCCTTTCCAATCGTAGTAGTATCCTTTATTTTGTTAGTGAACAGTGTGATTTTAATTTCCACGCAAGAGTAAATAGGAGTGTGATTTTTAATTTTAGAAAAATAGTGGATTGATTTGATTTCTTCCTTTTTATCAAAAGAGTGAATCACATAGTTTAAGACACATTTATTTCTTTATTCAAAGTTAGAATAGGACAATTAAACACTCCCATAAGCAGCCTTCTAGATCTACCTTCTCATACCTTACTGTAGATAGCTTTGGACACTAGATTTAGTTGATAAGACATCAATTGAATATTGATTAAATGAGGAGTTAAATGACACTCATCAATGGATAGTCAATGGGTTGAATGAAATTCATAGATAGAAGGAATTGAAGTTCTTCTTTTACAAGAAGAGTTATGTGAGGGTGCATATAATGAATTTTTTGCTGAACTAACTTAACTTTGAGATGGGTAATGATGTTATGAAGAGTGATGGAAGGGTTAGTGCTAGGCATATTCTAATAAGACCAAGAAAATACTATGTTATGGTCATGAAGAAAAGATTGATAGACTCGTTGTTCCTCAAGGCTTAAGGATTGGCCAATCTTGGAAATATGAGGGTCCTTTTGAGTGCCCAGATAACTTCTATGGTTGATTCATTTAGAAATGTTTTGTTTTTAGGAGGGAGGGATTTTTAAAGATAAGATTCCCCCATACCCACATAGGTAAGAATAGAATTGTCATCTTGATGTTGGATGGTGTTAATGGTGGGTGAGTCATGTGTAATCATTTGAAGGTGGATAAGAGGAATGGTTTGTGTTTGGATTTCTTTTTGATAAGTTAGGGAACCCATATTGATGGTATTGATTAAAAAAATTATGTGGGATGATGTCGACGTCATCAAATTGGAGAGATAGGGTTGGTGAGGGTAAAGAGTTATCAAAATGGAAAACGGGGTTGGTGAGGGTAGAGGTTCTTCAAATTGGAAAAGTGAGGTTGGTGAAGGTAGAGGTTATTAGAAAAGTGGGATTGGTGAAGGTAATGGTTTGTTAATTTGTAAAAGTGGGGTTAGTGAGGGTAGAGGTTCATCAATAGTGGTGAGAACTAGTTTTGGTGATATGGGCTCTTCTAGGGGAGCATATCCCAAGCCAAAGAACTCACAATGTTTTTTGGTTTTGATGATGGGAAGTTCATGGGGTCCTTGTTCATAAAGGCCAAAACTAAACCCTTTCCATGTGCACTAATGAATGTATGTTTTGGCAAAGGTTAGGTTGCTAAGGTAAGAAAAACTAGAAGGGAATGGATAGATATAAGGCATGACAGTGGGAGAAAGGAGTGGTTTATCAAGTCCCCCATAGACAAAGTATGTTTTATTTTTGGGAAGTCTAAAGGATAAAAGGGTACCAATATTGGGATCATAAAATGGATTATTTTAAATTTTCCCAAACTCATGTGGAGAAGGGAAAGCATCCAAAGCTAAAAATTAATATTCCCCCAATGTAAGATGTTAAAACATGGATTGTAAGGGGTGTTCAACTGAGATTTAAGATGAAAGGATAGTTGAACTAGTGTATGCTTCATCATTATTGAATATATAAGTGTTGGCAGGTTGGGTTGATGTGGTGGCTTAGCTAGAGGTTGGTTGTGAAGAGGGTAAAGGTGGAATAAGAAAATCATTGGCCTAACATGTCATATTACAAGAGCCAAAGGGACTTGGGTCAACTTTTATTGTAATGACTTGTCCCTCATGTTCAAATTTGAAACATTGGTGAAGGGTAGAAGGGATGCATCCCATGGTATGGATCTAAAGGTGATTGAGTAACACATTATATTAAAATTTGACCTCTAGTACATAAAATAATTTAGGAATAGTTTAAGGCCCTAAATGGATGTGGAGAATAACTATTCCTAGAGTGGTGGCCAAGGTATCATTAAATGATTAAATGACTACTGAGATTTCCAACATGATGTTATTAGATAGTAATATTTGATCATAGGCATAGGAGGAGATGATATTGATAGTCGCTCCCCCATCAATCATAACTATTTTCACACGTGTATGATATATAGATGTTGTGATAAAAAGAGGGGGATCAAGGTCTTTGCTATGACAGGGAAAAATTTTATATTCTTGAAAGGTGAGCATGGTATCATGTTGGATGGCTCCAATCAAAGGTGAAAGAGGTTTGGGATCATCTAGTTGAACCTCTATAAAATGTAGTGCTTTGATTAAATCTTGATGATGTTAAGACAAGGTGCTAACCAAGTCATAAAGACTCATTTTAATTGGAATTTAGTGAAGCTTTTTTAACACCAAACACTGGATGAATGGAGATGCATTGGAAGAAGGGGTTCCCAAAATGGATACTTTGGTCTTGGGTGGTTATGAGGGTGAAGATGAAGGTGTATTTGTTTGGGTTTGGTTGGTTACTTGGGGAGTTGAAGGGTAAGACCATGGAATGGTGGCCTTGGCTTTGCCCTCTTCATTTTATTAGATATCTTTACCCTTATCCTTTTACTGATCTCAAGACTGAGTCACCATATGAATGGTATGGATAAGGGGACTGATTGCTTGCTTTAATTCCTCTATTTCACTCCTTGGTAGGAGTAGAGAAGTAGATGATTCGTAGGTAGACTAGAGAGGTGGTAAAAGAGGTAAGGGGATTAAATAAGGTTAATATAATAGATCATTCTCCTCTAAAAGGCCATGAATTATAGTTTTGAGAGATTTATAGTTCTCTGTATCATGCCCAAGGGTCCCATGGTAAAGACAAATCATATTATCATTGAATCAGGTTGACTTTTGGTGAGTGGGGTCAAAAGGATTGATTGGTGGTAAGCTAATGGAATAAGCTTTCAAGAGCCTTTGTAAAATAGTTGTATAATATTATGATAAAGATTTTGTAGGTGGTGGAGTTTGGATTTTTTATGTAAGAACCTTATTGGGCAATGTCTTCTTGATAAGAAGTATGTTTGGTGGATTGAGCTTCGCTAGTCGTTTAGAAAGAATTATCTTAGTTATAATTGGTTTAGGAATTGGGATTTTAGATTATGAGGGTTTAATATATGTGAAATTAGATTGAGAAAGGTTGGTAAGGAATGATGATGAACTATGAGATGGGCTTGTTATAAGTGAAGAAAGGGGAGATGGGTTTTTGGAGGAAGAGTAGGTAATGGGAATGGTAGAGGTATGTGGTCCTAAAATAAAATGTAGAGGTGAAAGAGATGGTATGGTTCTTCCTTGAGGTTGTCATTTAGGTAATCCTTCCTTCTTAATGGGCTTAATTAGATTGGGTTTTGGTTGGGTTGGTTTGGTTAAATCCAATCACAAAGGAGGGTGAGTAAGATTGGGCATGGGAAGAAACCCAAAGTTATTTATTGACTTGATAAAAGAAGCATAGGGTGACTTGAAAATTTTAGGTGGGGGTCATTGAGATGGTTCTATGGTGAATTTAGGAGGGGTAGTTGGTGAAGTTGTAAGAATAAGCTTGAGAGTGGACTCAAGTGAAGTAGAAGATTCAATTTTATTTTGATATAGGAGTCTAAGCTGATGCCAAAAGGTGGCTCTATCAAAGTTAGGTTGGGAGGTAAATTAAAAACTTTGAACTAGTTGAGAAAAGGGTTTATAAATGGGCCATGTTCCATGATCATTAGTTTCAAATTTTAAACCCTTTGGGGAAGAGGAAGGAGTGGTTTTAGTGTTGCTATCCTCGGTGGAAGGTTCTAAAGGTAATGATTTGGTAGGTAGGGGTATTTTTTCCTAGGAAATGATTTTTAAGTGAGGTATGTATAATTATTTAACTGGTGTGGTATGGGTAATGGTTTCAAGTGGAAGGGTTGTTATAGCTTATTCCTTGGTTTGGTTATCCAAATAAGTAGGTGGTTCTTCTATTTGGTTTGGAGGAGTGGATGAAATGGTTGGTGGAGTGGTTATCTCCTTGGGTATTTCCATCATAGGAGGGGTAGATGCAACCATGGTTTCATCTAAATAAGTAGAAGGTGTATCTACTTCCTCCATTTGGTCATCTAAATGAATAGGTGGTGGGTTATTTCGCTCTATTTAGCTAATAGAGGTGATGACTTCTTCAGTAGTGGGCACAATATTGATGACATTAATTACATGTACCTTATGTGAGTTGGATGATTAAGGTTGGATTTCATGGTGTTGGGTTAAAGCTAGATGATTTGGGAATGGTTTTTGGAAAATATCAAGATATTGATTGGAAGGAACATTTGGGTTATCAAACATAAAATCCCCTTTATCAATTAGGTCTTAGATAATGATCTTAAAGGTATTGTATCTATTGGTATCATGTCCAACAAATTGATGATAATCACAATGATCATTGTCATTGTACCACCCATTAAAGGGGTGAGAAGTATCAAATTATTGAGGGGGCTTGATGGGTGGAATCTGGATTAGATTGGCTTTAAGTATTTTTTACAACATCGATGCATAAGATTCCCCAATCAGGGTAAATGGTTTTGAAGAGCCCAATTTTGGGTACAATTTTGGTGATTAGAAGGATTATTGGTTTAAAGTGTTTGGTTGATGGATAAAGGAGGTGTAATTTTTAGAACAACTGAGTGTGTTGATGATTTTGATTTAGAATTGGTTGGGTTTGTGGTTTTCGTGGAGGATGACTCAGTGGATTTGAAACTATAATTTTTATTTCAAAGCTTCAAATTCACTTCATCGAGAGAATGGTTTTCCAATTTTTGGGCCATAGTGAATGTTTCATCAATGGTCCTAAAGGTTTGGACTTAGAGAGTTGGAGCAATGTGTCTATCACACTGCTAAGAGAATAATTAGATTAATTCAGGTTGGGGTAATGGGAAGGTGAGTTGATTAATGAGGCCCTTCCATCTAAAAACAAAATCAATAATGGATTCATATTCAAATTTTTTGATGGTGCATAGGCTGGTAATATAAACCTTTTTAGATATGTTTACTGAAACATGTTTTAAAAAGTTTTGTGCCAATTGAGAGAAAGAAAAGATAGAATTAGTGGGAAGGGTAATAAACCAATCAAGGGTGGCCATAGATAATGACATGGGAAAGGTTTTTAAGGAGGAGATTGTCATCATAAGTGATCAAGTAGCAAGCATGAAAAAAATCTCTTAGGTGCTATTGAGGATCCTCTTTACCTTAGAATTTAGAAAATTTGGGCAATTCCCATTGATGAGGGTAAGCATGAATGGGCACGAATGGGTGGATAGGCTCATTGAAAATTTGGTCATAAGATAAAATATTAGTTGAGGTAGAGATGGATGACTCAAAACTAGTCATTTTGTTCATGAGCATTTTGATTAGATCAAGATGGGGTTGAGAAGCCACATAATTGAGAGGTGAATTTTATTAGGGTTATCTTATGGTAATGTATGAATAGGTATAAGATGGTAGTGAATAAGCCACATAAAAATGGGAGGTACCAAGAGGTTGATATGGTAGCACATAATAACTACTTCATATGAAAGGTTGGGTGGAGGGTGGTATGTACCCTTGTAGGTTAGGGACATACTGGTAAGTTGTCATAGGTACTTGTTGAGAAAATGATGTGGTTGGTATGGTCGAGGTAGGAGGAATTTGGGAAGGTTGAGATTGGGTACTTGCCCTAGTGATTATTGGAGGAAGGTTTTGAGGTATGAAGAGCATTAGGTTTTGAAGTAGAACTAGTGTCAAGGGATTGGTTATAACCAAAGGGAAGAAAGACGTTGGAGTGGAGGATAATTCCATAGTAGATGGGTCATAGGTGACTAATGGTAATGTTGAACCCACATGGGGTGTGACAAGAGGTGTTTGGTTGGTAAGGGGAAGGTTGGTTTGTGTTTGGGTGGATGGGATAATGGAAGAGGCCTAAGTCAATGGTTGGGTTGAAGTTATCCCTACTATAAGGTCGGATGGTATGCCAAGAGAAGGTTCAAAAGAAGGAACTGAGGTAGGGGGTATAACAAGGCAAGGTGTTAAGGTAATGTTGTAAATAAACTAGATTATTTTCAAAAAAAGGTAGTGAATTTTGGGTCCCCTTTAGATATGATTAGAATTATAGAAGGAGATGGTGGCAGAGGAGAATGTTGAGGTGAAGCATGTGGGGATTGATCAACATTCAGGGTATAACCATGTATGAATAATAAGGTAGTGGTTGGTTGTTTTGATGTTTTACTTATTGTCTAGTTAAGACCATATGAAAAATCAAGAAATGGGTAATGAACCTCTCACCTAAAATAATGAGAAAATAAAGAGAAGCCCAAAGCAAAGAAAGCACACACTAAAAGCATGATTAATCATAAGATTTATTTTAAATTGATTTTGGCTTATGCATTAAAGAGAATGAAAGGGGAAGTTAGATTATGAGTTAGGTACTAGAAGAGCCATCTAAGGATGGTTTCATGTTAAGTTTTGGTGCTCAAATAATTATCACTAGACTAGGTACATGGCCTAGTATTGGGGGCTTACTCCCTACACTTCATGAATCCAAAGCTGAGTTAGGCCACTTAGCCAATATATACCTTTTTTATAGAGTTTATAATCTACTAGAGAATGGAGTGGGTCCTCCCCTTGGTGATGAAATCCAAGTGGGATTTTTAGGTAGGGTAAGGTGATCCAAAGGGTGATAAAATCCCGATGGGCCTTATCTCAAGTAAGTTTTGATGTTTGTATTATGCAAATGGTTTGGTTGTGTAACATGAGTGTGCTATGATTAATTGATAATGAATTTAACTAATCTAGGTGAGACAATAATTAGGCATGAAAAACAATGAATTCACTTAATTTTAACCCAAAAGAAACTTTTTGTGTTTTTTCATGCAAATAAGGAACACCTAAGAATGCAACTAAATGCAAGATGAAAAATGCAACCTATTCCTAGGATGAATTTTTATTTTTATACTTTAGGAAGAAAAAGAGAACTATGAATTTTTTTGTTATGAAGATGATAATTTTTTATCTTTTTGAAAAAAATAACAAAAATACAAGAGCATGAATTTTCACTAATGCAACTATATGCAGAGAACTACGAACCCATAAGGGATCCCACTAAGAAATCCAAATTATTTCCTACTATTTTTTTAAGAAGGGTAAGAAAAAAGAGATAATGGGTGTGTACCTAGAAAACACTACACTCATTAATGACCAGATGAAGTGAGAAATCTTTTTTGGTGAGGAAGGACTACCTTCAATAATACTGCACTACAAACTCATTTTTTAAATAGGTATGAAGGGTGGATTGCATATAAATACTAGATCCAAGAAGTGAAAGCTCCCTTGGATGGTTGTCAATCCACTACTGTAATGATATAAATACTCTAAAAATAAAATTGGAAGATAACAAACTGATATGAACATATAATCATGTACAAGGAAATAAATGATATACATGTTTGATATAAAGAAATAAATGATATACAAGGAAATGGAGCTAACAAAATATGACTAATGGGTAGAGGGTGAAATGGGAGTTCTAAGGGTAATGGATGATGTATAGGTGGACTGATCTAAATAAGGAAGTTCAATATAGAAATGAAATGCTAAAATAGAAACTAGAATACCTATATGATGTTAAATTAGAGATAGTGGAAACCTAAAATGAGTTGGATAGCATAGTAGTACTCTAGCCTTCAAAAGTCATGCAAATAGAGTTTTGGGGTATTCAATGCCTGCATAAAGAAAACAAGAGAGCCTAGATGTAGATTTTTGAATCCCCAATTCCTTCAAGAGCCTTGTATTTATAGTATAAAGTTGATAAGGAGAGGGAGGCTTAAGGGATTTTTGCTAAGTTAGGAGGAGATGAATTTGCCTATTCTTTTTATTCTTTAAAATATGGAGTTAAAAAAAGTTTCCATTCTATAAGATACTAATATAAAAAAAACTAGAAATGCTTTAAAATGCTTAAGGAAAGTTTGGGTGACCCCAACTATTGATGGTTAGGGTCAACCATCATTGGTTACCCTAACTAGTGATGGCCAAGGGGCCATCATCAAATGGGTAAAAGGGTCATGATTTAACATGATGATGTTGTAAAATATTGGTAACAGACTAGGTGGTCTATTAAATAAATAATCAATTAAGGGTACATAGTTTAAGATGACATCAAAAACTATTATTGTGTATTTTTTAGGTATCTACATCTTTCTACACCACCTATTTTTTACTCTCACTCTAAGAGCTACCAATTTACACATCTTCGGGACACTCATATGACCTATGCCCTATAAACTTGTTATGCTTAAACCAATTTCCTAAAAAATAACCATTTCCTCTTCCTTTACCATAGGAACTACCATATCTATTACTATAACCACCTTATTTTGTTTAACTTGAAGCCTTTGAACTAATTCCCACTTCGTTGCTTTGTCCTTTCCATTGTCCTCTATTAATTGGCTACTCTCTTCCTTCTTGTTGGCCTCTACCTTTATATATTCTTCTACCTCTACCTCTATTCAACTAAATTTTCCTCCTTGAAAACTTATATTCTACCCTAAAGGTAACTTTATAAGCCTCCTCAATATTCCTAGGTGCCAAAATACTCACTCCATCTTGAATGGAAAACTTCAAGCCATTCATATACCTAGCAACCTTATCAACATCATCTTCTATGTAGTCTACTCGAATGGTTAAATTGTAAAACTCCTCCATTTACTAATTCATTATCATATCCTTCTACCTCAAGTTTTGTATCCTCCTAAACAAGTGATTCTAATAATCCTTAGGCATGAACTTGACTTTCATCTTGGCCACCATCCTATCCCATGACCCTATCTTATCTTTGCCTCTTCTTATTATTTCTTCTTGGATTCTATCCCAAAATAAGGATGCATGACCCTTTATCCTTGTTACTAAAAAATTCACCTTATTATTCTACTTCACCTCTTATTAATTTAAGTATTTTTCCATGGTTGTGATCTAGTCAACCAATTCCTCCATGTTAAGGCTACCTTGATATATATACACTTCCATCTTGGGATTTTAAGTCACCCCAAGTAATGATCTAATGAATATCTCTTCAAATCTTCATTAATAACCTTATTTTAATAGTTATTCATGAGTAATATCATCATCAACATCACTTATATCACCCTTATTTGTCTCTCTTCACTTTGCCAACTCCATAGCTTACAATCTTACCTGTAAGTTTCTCATTTTAACCATAATAACATACCATGATATCATTTATACTATTTTGATACTCCTTATCCTATATATACCATTATTTTTACGTTTTTGAGAGCTCATAGCCTCTGATACCAAATGATTCATAGGTTATGCCAACTAACTCACACTTCTCTATGTTTTGGACTTACTTCCTTGAGATATATATCATGGATTCAATGTGCACTTAAGGTTTCTTTGAGTTAAATAAAAAATTCATAGTTATTTAAACCTAAACCAATTAATTTTTATCCCTTTATTACCCTCCTTTAAATGTAAACATCTTCCTAAAACACCAACTTAGTCCTTTCACTACTTTGTTCTTTTGACAGGCAAGGTACTAGCCTTTTTTTAATAAATTCTTAATGTATAAATGTATATGGATGTTTAGAGAGAAAATAATGATTTATAATAGTACCCTCTATTTTTATCCATTTTTAAATTAATTTTAACCCTCAATATCATCTATTAAGTCCCTTTTCCAACTTCTTCTAGGTCCTTATTAAGCCTTTCAAACCCTATTTCCTCTCTCTCATTTGTAACAATACCTTCCTCTACAGATTCATAATGAAACCCATATAATGGGTTATATTTCATTAAAAAATACCAAATTATAATTTTTTAGACATTTCAAGGGTTGGAACATTCTAGAATTATGTTTTGGTATACAAACCCTAGTTTTGTCTTGACTATGTTTCCTAAGACCTGAGAGCATTCAAATTGCTCACGCACACTTTATATAGAGTTTAAAGAATCTTGGTAAGATTAAATATGTATTTATTTACATGAAAAACTCTCTAAATCAACTAAAATCCACACTTACATTCTATAGTCCATCTTGATTCCACATTTCTATGCTCTTTGTATACATAGTTTCAAGACATAGAGTCTACATGTTCTCCCTTAAGGATATTTGACCTTAAAGAGGGTTTTAAAAAAATTTAATGGGTTGATATAGGTTAATTATGATTCATATCACCTCTTCTAAAAATTTATTATTCACCACACTTGCTCGATTCCATGTTTCAATAATCTTTCTTGACTATTCTATGTGCACAGTTATAATGTACAGGGTCTATAAGTAACTTTTTTGAGGTTTTGAGTTGGTATTAAATGGTTTTTAAACTATATATATGGTTTAATTGATCCATTTAAAGTTAAATCATTTTAAAAATTCAATAACCCTCATCAAGATGCCCCTGTCAGCCCTTTGGTTATACTCTGTCTATGCTCTGTCTAAATGTACACTTTAAAATATGACTGTAATGTCCTCAAGCCAAATGATATAGAAAAAAATAGAGAAATAACTTTTAAAAATTTTAATAATATAAAATCACTCACATAATTCAGTCCAAATATTAGAAACAAATATATTTTGAACCTTTTCTCATTAAATAATCAACATATAATCATTTTTCATTTATATGCATAGAATACAGGGTTACATATGTGTTCTCAAAACTCAAGAATCATCATTAATATTATTTTTTGGGACTATATTCCTTATTAATTTAATTAAATCATGAAAAACTAAAATTAAAACCAAAATTTACAAGATTCATAACAAAACCAACTTTATAACTACCTTCCCAATGGTCACGGGGAAGAAAACACCTTGCACATACAATTAAGTTGATATTTCATAAAAAAGTGACCCTTGGTCCAAGGTATTATACATTATGTGATTAATTATGTTTATTAATCACTAAAAATTCGAAAATTCTTGACATTTCTCTTAACACACCTATTCTATGCCTAAATATTCAAAAATTCACACTAGGTAAAATGGTAGGAAAATTAAATGTGAAAATCTAGATCTACCCTAACATTCCTAATCACTTGGAAAACATTTAAATATGACTAATAAGACTCATAAAAATTATTAAACAAACTAAACATGTTATAAAATCCAAAACACTAATCAAATCAAAATTTTATTGAACAAACATCTAGTTGAGTCATCCAAGAAGGATGCTCCTGCATCATAGAAGTGGAGTGGGAGCTATGACTATAACTCAAGGAGGAGAAGGTAGAAAGAGCACATAAAAGATTCTATAGGAGATGGATAGAGCTATTGTATTTGTGTCCACCATAGACCAAGTAGGAGATGGAGGGGTTGTCAAGGGGCCTGCCTGAGCCTTCTTCCCTTTCTTCTTCCTCTTAAATGTTATCCAGGATATCATATCCTAGTTATATGTAGCACTCAGATAGATCTAATCATAATATTTGTCTTGATGGATGTATTTTATGTTGAGATAAATAAAATACTATGCCAAGTGATCTTAAAAAACCCCTTTAGGGTCCCACTATTAAATATTGCATTTTTCAAGGGTGAAAGAGGCTCACCTGACCACCATATTTTATAAAGAGTGGAAGTTCATGTAGATGTGGCATTGTATGGTGATTAGGATTAGAGGTAATGCCTTATAATAATGTTGCAATCATAATTTTTAACATATTATTTCATATTTGATAGGTAATCACCCACTCTACTAAGTGGTCAAACACATAATATTATAGGCATAGGGGTTCTTGGAGGAAGCCCATGACTTAGATCATTATGTCATCTTTATAAATATAGTAGTCCCTAATAGTTATGATGGAATATTAGATTATATTTAAGAGTTAGGGAATTAGGGGTAAATTGATTACATGGAACACCACTAGGTAGAAGTGGTGATAGACATCTTAGCCATGTTGATGGAACTAGTGGCCATATAGATTGTAGAAGACCATATGGATCATTCAGATACTGGGAACCAATGTAGGAAAGGTTGATATCTTGAATTATAAGATCCCAAAGATGGCATCAAGTAGGTAATTCATCATGTAGAAGTCACTTTGATTCTATGTGTCTATAATGGCATAGACCAACTTAAAATTTATCAAGCCTCCAATGTCTAGGATGTTAGAGTGAGTTAGGATCATGTGTAATAGGGTAACCCGTATCTCATTGACATGCTGGCAGTCTAAGTCTCTAAATAGTTAGTTTAGTAGGATCATGCCTACTTAGACCTCCTTTGGCAAGGTTTAGACCATGTAAGCATTGATCTTTTATTTTTTGACCTACTTAAAATTAGTTTTTTTGGCCCATTCATGGAGGAAATCATAGTTCTTATGATCATTCATCTACATTGACATTATTATTTCATCGTATGAGATCAAAAAGTTTTGGAGGGAATATTACACCTTGAATTCATTCTTGGATATATCAGTAATTTTATGCCAAGAGGTGGGTGAACACACCTAATTATTAAGAACATATTGTACAAAGATAACCTTGTGGAGGATGTTGCTTATCATGTTAGTGTAGGGAAATGCCTCTAGTTTGTTTATGGATTTATGAAGCCCACATCTTTTATATGATCAAAGGGCATCCTCATATTTGACTAGATAGTCATCAGTGTTTCCATAATCCTTAGAGACATACTCAATTACTTTAAATATGCCATTGTAGTGTTTTTACATAGTTAAACTATCAGGTAAAGTGGTGTCCTAGTACTCAATATCAACCTTTGGGTTGTAGCGGCCATTGGAGTAGGATAGAGGTTAAATTAAAAAGCTTTAGGCATCAAAGGTGTATCATACATGTGTTATATGCAAATTTGAATGAAAAGAGTCTAAGATTTATTCTAATTTAGTAATGGTAATCATTAATGGGCCTCCTTTGGGATTTATAGGTGTATGCCTACATCTCCTTGTATTAATGGTGTTTGGCTACTTATTGTGAATTTAAAATTGGGTTGTGTCTATATATTCTCCATTTATTTATAAATCTAGAATTAAATTTAGAGTCTATGATCCTCTACCACAAATCATAAATAACAATGGTTATGGGATGTTTTCAAAAATATCCAATTTAGGTCCAACTTCCTATTATGTTAATAACTAGTGCACGGTAAGCATGTAGTCACATATCTTATAGGCCCTTCATCCAACTCTTACATTCTAACATGTGTCATATATATATTAGTTATCCCATTAATCATCAACACCTAAGTATGATCTATACTCCATGTTGCTCCCATAGACTGGGTGATTTGTCGCTTAAAGACACATGACACACCCTAATTGGCCTTGGTTAACAACTCATACTTCATTTTTAGCTTCATGAGTCACAAGTAGTGACTAGTTCATCTCTTCACTAGTTGACATAGTGATTTCTCATTAGGATAAGCTCTCTTAGGCCCTAACATCTATAATATGTCTAGGGGGCTAGCCTTTCTAATTCTAGGTGATGTAGTGATTTCCCATTGGGTTGGGCTCTCTCAAGCCCTGACATATTTGATAGGTTTGGGGGGATAGCCTTTTTGACTCTAGATGACATAGTGAGTTTCCATTGGGTTAGGATAACTTGGGCCCTACCATCTTTGACAGGTTTGGGGGAATAGCCTTTCTAACTCTAGATGACATGGTGAGTTACCATTAGGCTAGGCTCTCCTAGGATCTAACATATTTTATATGTCTAAGGGACTAGCCTTTATGACTCTAAATGATGTAGTGAGTTCCTATTAGGCTGAGATCTCATAGGCCTTAACATATCTAATAGGTTTATAGGATTGGCCTTTTCAACTCCAAATTATGTGGTGAGTTCCCATTATGCTAAGCTCTCATAGGGACTAATATCTCTGACAAGTCCAAAGGACTATCCTTTCTAACTCTAGATGAAGCAGTGAGTTCTTATTGTGCAAAGCTCTCCTAAGCTCTAACATCCCTAACAAGTCTAATGGACTAGCCTTTCTAACTCTAGATGATGTGGGGAGTTCCCATTAGGTTTTGCTCTCTCAATATCTAACATCTTTAATGGGTCTATGGGACTAGCCTTTATGACTCCAAATGATGCAGTGAATTCCCATTGGGCTAGGCTCTCTTAAGCTCTGACATCTTTGATAGGTTTAGGGGATTGGCCTTTATAACTCTAGATGATGTGGTGACTTCTGATTAGGTTGATCTCTCTCGAGATCTAACATATATAATAGGTTTTGGGGACTGTCATTTTTGCAAGATTTCCAAAATTACAAAGTAAGAAAGATAAAAATAAAATGATTCATTAAAGATTACCTATCAAACACAAATAACTCAATTTTCCATGGAGGATAATGAGTTTATTTCTCTAAGAAGGGAACTAAACTCTAAGAAAATTTCATTATGAAAATAAACCTATAACATTAGTGCCATTATATGCTAAAAGGGAACAAACACTAGGTTGTTTTTTTATAAAAGTTAAAATAAAGTCTGTTACTAGAAAATAATCAAAGTGATGTATATTCTAAAGTTTTGACTAGGAATTGCCAACAAGAAAAGGGATAACTTTGAAGCTCTAGTTCATAAAATTTTAAAGGGGTACCTCATTTTGGATAAAATGGGGAATGTTGGCCACAACAAACCATGGATGACCTAGTCAAAAAAAATGTCCAATCTAGTTAGGGGCTATTGAGAAAGGTTAATGAATATGGGATAAATTTTTAAAATGTGTTGAAATAAACTATATATATATATATATATATAAACATTTCATAAGTTAAAATTTAGGTATGGATGTATAAGTTCTTATAATTTAATTTATATTCAATATATATACTTTAGTATGTTTGATAGTTGTTTCAAACCTCTAGGAGCTATAATACAAATTATAGGTTTCAGAGGGTCCTATTGGATTTTAAACTTAGACATATTTTAGAGTTTTAATATTTGAAGAAGACATCATAGGGGGAAAATTTATATACACTCTAAAAAATTTGGAATAATAGTAGGAATGATATTATTAAACAAAAATATTACAAAACACCAATGGTTTGCCCACCACTTTTGTGGTGCACCCTTTAAGGCATATATTTAGAGAGGTTAAAACTTGATAAGTTCATTCAAGAGAGAAAATTTAAGTAAATGATAACATTTAAAAATAGTACGTGTGTACATATTCCCCACTTGAATCTCATCATGTGTCACAATAATGTAGCATGTGATGGTGCTTCAAGAAAGAACATAAAATAAAAAAAACTAAGCTAATTCAAATGAGGTGCAAAATAAATACTAAAAGTAATGATGGTAACTAAAAGTACCATGTACATACCTTGGTTTACCCTTATATTGAATGACTAAAATAAAATATCGTAGTCTCAATCATGGAGGTCATAATACCTAAATTTTATAAACCCTATGCATACAAAGATAAAATTAAAAGTAATGTGTATATACACATGATGGTCAAAGTAGTAATTAACTCCCAAAATTGATTAGATTACTTAGAAATTTGTTAAGTGGATATTTTAAAGGATAGGTTAGGACTATAATACCAAACATGTAATGAATTTTTTTGTAAAATATAATTATAAAATAGTAAATCATGTAAAAAAAATGTAAAACATTGTAAGTAAATGCAATATCAATGTGAGGAAAAATAAAATAAATATATGTAAGTAAATAAAATTTAACCTTATTTCAAATCAAACACATATAAAACATAAATTATTGAAAATGAAAATCTAATACAAGCATTTCAAGTCAAACATAAATAAAATCATGTAAGCATGCCAAATTTTTGATGTAAAATAAGTGAAGTTCACAAAAATCAAACAAGAACATGATTGACAAATGAAAAGTCAAAAGCTCTAAATAATGACTCCTCAAACTTATTTTTTTATAAGATACCATGTAAGAAATCATAAACATATAATGACATGTTTAGGATGACAATGAGATGGTGTGGAAATTAGATGGTGAAGGGATGTTTATGAGGAAAACCTAGTCTTATCTGAGGTATCGCAATTCAATAGACAAACTATAAAGCAAGATGTGTAAGGAGGTTGATGTGATCAGGGATGTCATAAGATAAAATTAATATCCAATAAGGGTATATCAAGAATAATGTGATATAAATAAGGAATGTAAGGTGACACATAGGTGATGTGAAAATCCTTAATATAAGTGAGATGCACTAGAGAAGTGAGAAAGGCTAGAAATTATCAACATCAAGGATGTCAGACACTCTAACTAGTGAAAAAAAATCTTTGGATAATAAGTGAAGTACATATATCATCCCATGAACATTATATGCATAAAAATTAAAATGTAACTACCTTCCCACAACATGTTGCCCACTCTTCAGGACCCCTTATAGAGTCGTCAATATACCATGAATATTAGGTACTTATGTGAGAAAGTAAGTGGCATTGTAAGTAAGTGATATAATGAGACCTCCTACCTAAATGTACTAGCCTACTATACCCCAATGGACCTTATTTATATCATGAGGACAAGTATTTAGTTTGAGATTCAAATAAAATAGAATATATGCTAGAGAATAATCATGTCTTTTGGTGAGATTTTGACTTTTGAAATTATAATTTACTTTTGATCATTTCCTTTTGTATTTTATGATTTGGCTTTTCATGATTTTGGATTTTTACATTCCTCCTCCATATATATTTATATAACCAATCATGAATGAAATAACTGATAAACATAAGAGAGCTTACACTTGATCACTAGATAAAAGGACCCAAATAGCATGGCATCTAAAGACTCCTAGACTTGCGAATCTTAAAACTAGCCTATGTGCGCCTCATATGAAAATAAATAAAGGAAATATGGGGATCATGAAATATCTACCTATGTAATAAATGATACAATGATTAATATGCTCATAACTAATCACAAGGAGATAAAACAATGTTATGAAATAGATGAGACTATGATATGATATTCATGTCACTAGAGAATCCATACTAACCTACAATGGATCTAGCACAAGCGTTAATGAATGTAGTAATCATCCAAAAAGAGGGGGAAAGTAAATGGTCATCCCAAAAGAATGGGAAGGTAAATGGTTATCCCAAAAGTGCGGGAAAAAAAATAAGGACCAAATAATCATAAATAAACTAAGGTAAATAATGATATAAATGTGATAAAATAAAAATCAATGAAAAATATGAATGTGCTACCTAGTAACTACAAGGGAAACAAATGTTTAACAAAATATGCTATAAAACAAAAGAACCAAGATGGAAAAAATGGTGTAAGTAAAGTTAAAAAAACCAAAGAACCCAGAGGAAACAATGGTGTAAGTAAAATTAAATCAAATGCATAAAAAAAAGAAACATGAGATGAAAATAATGATAAAAATCTATGATAATTTCTATATCAATTATGATCATGTGGAATACAAGCATGTGAGTCTTATAATGTTTATTGAAGTTGAATTTGTTTTTTATTATGAAATGTATAATTAAAATGGGTATCATAGGATACCACAAAGGGTAATTTGATGTAGGGATAAACATTCCAAGAATCCCCAAAGTTTGAAGTGACATGTGGATGGGCATCATAAGATGATCCAACATGTGATATGGAGTGAGGTGAAGCTAAGTTGTTAGAATGAATTACATTGGGATAGATTATATCATTCAAAATGGGTGAATTTATTGATATGTTATATTTTAAGGATGTTTAATTGACATGGAGAGGTCTAAATAGGTATATAAGGTAAAGGATGACCATTTATTATACACTTTTATATAACGCATTTAAACCAAGTACTCCTTAGTTTCATGTGAACTAATAGGTTTAATTTTGATGAATACAACCACCAATTTGAATTTTTTAATTACATTGGGATATCTTATATCATTCAAAATGGTTAAATTTGCTGATATGTTAGATTTTAATGATGTTTAATTGACATACGATGTGTAGGAGAGGTCTAAAGAGGTATATAAGGCAAATGAGGACCATTTATGATGCACTTTTATAGTAGGATTTTAAACCAGGTACTCCTTAGGTTCATGTGACCTAATAGGTTTAATTTTTATGTATGCAACCACCCATTTTAATTTGTTCATGTTAGTTATCATTTCCTTATTGGTATAGGAATAACTCAATTTTAGTTTAGGAAATGTTAGTGGAAGAGGTGGAGGTATGGGATAATTCTTTTTGATCATTAGGTAGGTGATGTTAATGTGATTTTGATTCTTTATATGTGTCTTTATATAATTTAAAATCGTCTTTATAATGTTTTAGAGTGATATTGTTAAGATTAAAATGTGGGCCTAATAAGAAGGTAAGAAAAAAATAGTGAAAATCACTAAAATTATCATGATAATGACTTAATGTATTATGTCACAAGCAAAACATATCAGGATTTTACCATTTTGGAGGAGGTTGGAGGGATCAAAGCCCATGGGTGTAGAAGGTGGTAATTTCTTCTTAAGTTATTCTAGGCTTAAGGGAGTGTGCATTGGGTTAAAATTGGTTGAATTAGATGTTCCCTTTTGATCTCGGGAAGGCTTTGATGAATCAATGTTATGATAAAAATGATTGTAAATATTCCTTATTAGTTTCTTAAGGTGATTCAAATTGATTTATAATAAATTCTTGCCTTTTTTCTTGGTCTAAGAATTATTATAAATTATTAGGGTAAACCATCTAAAATTTATATTGAAGAGGAGATTTAAGAGCAATAACAAATAGTTTTAAAATATTATGATCACTCATGTTATGATTTTATTTGTGATATATATAATTACATCATTTTATGAAAGGGATATTAGATTAATTAGGTAACTTCTTAGAATTGATGAAGTAGCTAAGGTTATTTTCATGAACATCATTATGTTGAAATTATTTAACTAGATCATTGACTAAATCATATAGATTTAAGATGGAATATTGAGGGATTTGATTATACCATTATAAATAATCTCCTAATTTTTTTTTGACAAGAATTATAGTATTAGAAAAAGTGTTAGTTTGGACCCATTCCTTATAGATATTACCAAATTATTAAATAAAGATAACAAGGTCCTTAGTTCCATCATATGTAATGGTTACAGAAATATTTTCAATATCTATGGATATAATGAATGGAAATAAAGGTACATTTTAAAAATGTTGAATCATTTTGTTATGCATGAGAGGTTGAGGGATGATATGCCCATTGTAATATCTAAGAGGAGGAGGGACAAAATTATGATTTGATTGAATCATGATGACTTGAGGTGGTTGACTAGAAATTTTTAATATCTAAGATTACATTTACATAATTTAATTACTATGAAATATTTATCTATATATTTGTCATTTATCAAAGTATTTTATCAAGGAGTTGAGTAATATCAATGGGAGGAGTAGGATTGTTGGATGGATGAGGATTGTTCAATGGAGGAGGATTCCCAACATTAGTGTTAGAAGGAGGACTAAGGTGAGTAACTTAAATGGTATTACATTGTGTTTTCCTTGAGAATAAAAAAATTAAACTACATGAAGCAATAATTGGTTTAGGATTAGGAATACAATAAGGAAGGAATTCAATAGTTTCATTATAAGTGATAATATAAATGAGGTTATAATCTAAATTCTTGCATGTCTAGTGTTATTGATTGATTAGAAGCTAAAAATATGACATCATTATGAAATTATTAGCATATTTGAACTAGTTATCCACCTAATGAACTATACTAGCCACTTATTGAGCTAGGTAAACCACTTATTAAATTTTTATGGATAACTACTAAAATATGTTGTCCAACTACTGAACTATGTGAATCACCTACTAGATTAGTTTAACCACCTACTAAACTATGTTGGCCACCTATTGAACTAGGACAACCACATACTAAACTATGTCATGCACCTATTAAACTATGTAATGAATCCATTTAATTAAGTTGAACACCTACTAAAATATGTTGGACACATATTAAACTAGGTTACCCACCTACCTAAATAGGCTCTCCACCTATTGAATTTTCTTAGACACCTAATAAACTAGGTTAATTACCTACTAAACTAGGTTGGCCACCTATTAAAATAGGTCATCCACCTACTGAATTATGTCAATTGGGGTCAATATAGTTTAGAATATATGAAACTATAAATGCACTAGACAACTTAGTCACACAAGAAGTTAGAAACAAAATATACCTAAGTTGATCATGGTTGACTTAGTTGAATCTAGAAATATTTTGATTGTAAACTAAATGAAATTGTTTGAAAATAGAGTAAAATAAGTAGAATATAGAATACCGAGGTGAGATTAGTTGACCTAGTATATTAAAACATAGTCAACTACATCGATGTAGGTTGATCTAGTTGAATCACACAACATAAATCTATGTCAATGTTGGTTGATATCATTTATAATATCAAAGAGAGAAGCAAGAAACAAGCAAAAATGAAATATTATAACTAACTAACTATTTAACTATATATCTAAAAATAATATCAAGAAGATATACTATGAGGATTTGATTATATTGAAGGCTTCCAAATATAATTGCTTATCCATTGAATAACCCAATGTTTTAGAGTGTTGACTATAGAGGATTAGACCTTTCCCACCCCCATTAAACATAGTTTCAAGATAAATTTGGAAGTAAATTCTCAGTACTAACTATTAATCCATGCACACCAAAATCAAACAAATGGATAGATTCCAAAGTTTCAATACAAATATAAATCCTAGATGTTTCCTAAATATCACGAGGTACGTGGAAACTAAAGACTGTGTTTATATTTATACTATGGATATGATTACTAAGGAAAATCCCTCACACCATGATATATATAAATGATAGACATGACCATAAACAAAGTATTGCGTAGAACTTCACATTATTGGGTAAGTAGTTTTAAACCTGTTGGTACATAGTTTCTATGGAAATTAAGAAAAAATGAAAATAAAATAAAAATAAAGATTTGAAAACCAATTTTTTTATTTTTTATATTAAATAAACAAGTATAAAACTCTTCAATGAAAAAGTGAAAATAATTACTATGAAAATAAAATGATTTTTTTTTTATTACACAAAAAGTGAACCAAATAGAATAAGGTTGGCCAAGGCCAATATAGTTGAACACTTAAAATGGAACAAGGTCGATAGTAGTTGACACAATCTATTGAAAAATAGGCAAAAAAAAATTAGGTATGTCAGGGTTGACTTAGTTTGTTGGTAAGATAAGCAAACATAAACTAAGTTAGCCAGGTCAACTTAGTTGACTATTTGATATATTTTTAATAGAATTAAAAAACTAGAAATAATAGAATAGAAACCTAAATTAATTATTAATGGTAAAGTGAGATAATTTAAAAAATTTAATTACTAAAATAGTTATAATAAAAATAATTAATATAACTAGGTTGACTTAGTTTACTAAGATTGAAAAGTGAAATATGTATAAAATGAATTGGGTCAACCGACATGACCTAGTTTATTGAGATTAGAAACTTAAATGTATATAAAATTAACTGGGTTAACCTACATGATGTATTTTTTTGAGATTAAAAACTAAAATATGTGAAAAATGAATTGGTTTGACCAGCATTCCCTAGTTGACTATGGATGAGAATCTATAAATAGAGAGTAAAACTGTGTTGACCAACATGACCTAGTTGAATGTGGATAAAAATATGTAAATAAAGAACAAAGAAAGGTCGACCAATATGACCTAGTTGAATTTAAATTAAAAATATACAAATAAAGAAACAAATTGAGTTAAACATGACCTAGTTGATTGTGGATGAAAATCTACAAACAAATGACAAAAAAAGGTTGACCAACATGACCTAGTTGATTGTAAATGAAAAATTTTAAATTCAAGGCTAGGTTCTTGTTGAGGTATAAAAAATGTATGAAAAAAATAAGATAGATATAAAACTTATCATACTTAGTAAATACAAGATCATAAAATCTAATTAATAAACATCCATTGTGATACTTTATATATCAGGGGCATGACCAATTTGGATCCCATAAACCTAACTAAGGAAAAACTTATCACATAAAACTAAAGGAGAGGGTTCCAAATACTCTAAGAAAATAATATTTTTAAATAACCCTAACTATGTATTTTAATGCATAAAATGAAATCTAATCTAGTGTTATCAAAGCTTATAACATAAAGGGGGATGGTTTAAAACAAGAATAATGCAAGGGATCATGGTAGGTAAATGGAGTCCTAAATCACCTAAGGTGGAAGATGGAAAGTCTATAAAAACCTATAGCTACACTAATTTTAAGTGTAGAGGTAATATAAGTAAGGATTTATAATTCAAAACCTATTAATTTTTGTAACATTTACTTATGAAATGAAATAAAAAAACTTGGAGATTCTTACCTTCAAATGAACTTGTTGATTCTCAATCCCCCCT
Source organism: Torreya grandis (assembly GCA_037957365.1). Classification (NCBI taxonomy): domain Eukaryota; kingdom Viridiplantae; phylum Streptophyta; class Pinopsida; order Cupressales; family Taxaceae; genus Torreya; species Torreya grandis. The sequence goes on along the minus strand of JARHVA010000154.1, from coordinate 4,044,258 downwards.
TAGACAAAGGTGCTTTATAAGAGACTATTGTTTATTTTTAAGGATCACACTAGTCTAAATCATATATAGGATAAAATATTCCTACTTTTCATATAATCCTTCCCACAAGACAAACTATCTTTTCTCTACAGTAAACCCTAAGAAATGGCTCCTTTAGATGTAGATGTAGAGAAATTTCAAGTTTTAATAATTGGAAAATGAATTTTATTTGTATTGGATTCAAAATAAGGTCATATTTATATAAATAGATCTATCCTATTCCTTACAAAAATTTATATAATAAGATAGGATACAATGACCTAGTTTTGAAAAAGTTACCATTCGGCCCTGAACTAGGTTAACCATGGCCAACCTAGTTATGAAAGGTGAACCATAAATTTTACAACTAAGTTTTTCATGGCTGACCTATTAGGAAAAAGTGGTTGACCTAGTTATGGGATATTGATAAGGGGATCAAGGCATGAAAGGTGATGAAATAAGTTGTGTGTGTGTGTGTGTGTGTGTGTGTGTGTGTGTGTGTGTGTGTGTGTGTGTGTGTGTGTGTGTGTGTGTGTGTGTGTGTGTGTGTGTGTGTGTGTGTGTGTGTGTGTGTGTGTGTGTGTGTGTGTGTGTGTGTGTAGTGTGTGTGTTATGAAAGGTGAACCATAAATTTTACAACTAGGTTGATCATGGTTGACCTATTAGGAAAAAGTGGTTGACCTAGTTAGCAGATGTTGAGAAGGGGATCGATGCATGAAAGGTGATGAAATAAGTAGTGTATGTGTGTGTGTGTGTGTGTGTGTGTGTGTGTGTGTGTGTGTGTAAATTTAAGTATTAGTTGACATTTAAGAATGAACATATAATTTTTTATAATTTAAGTTCTATTATATATACTGTTAATATGTTTAAGAGTGGTTTTATACCTTTAAGATATATATACACATTTTAGGTTTTTGAGGGTCCTATTAGAGTTTAGACTTATCCATATTTTAGATAGCCATATTTTAGGGTTTCAGTAATTCAAGGAGACATCATACGAAGTAAATGGATAAAATCTCTAATAAAGCTAGACTAATATCAATAATGATATTATTAAAAAATAATATTACAAATCACCAATGCTTTACCCATCTATTTCTCGCTACACCCTTTAATGTGTGCACTCAGAGAGATTGAAACTTGATAGGTTCCTATAAGAGAGAAAGTGTTAGTAAATGATAAAATTTTAAAATATTGTGTGTATACACCACTCACATGTTGGACTCCAAAAGGTCCATTCTCGATGTCCTCCATGATTGTCCTCTCCTCATTCTTACTTATGATTTATTATTATTCAAATGGATTTTATTCAACCATATTTTTTTGTATACATTATATTACACAACATCTATCTACATTTTATCATTTTATATAAACCTAAAAATCCTCATGGATACTTTCTTATTTAACATTTATTTTTTCCTTTATGGAAATATGTAACTTTACTTGGTTGTCCTCAACCCTTTTAACTTCCAAAAGAGATAAGATAACTACATTATATTCATCCACCAAGGAAAATTCTAAATATTCCCACCTACAGGATAAAAATACCTCATTCCCATCATCAAATAATGGGTTTCCTCCTTTTTGTTCAAAAATATTGTATTTACATCGATTTTATGAGGAATCCTTCCATTATGGGCTATTTAAAACATTATTCCTCCTTGTTATTCTTAAAATCATATTTGAACTTCTCATATATAAACCTAACCCTCTTTTTGCATTTCAATAAAACCTTTGTCTCCTCACTCATATCCTTTTTTTGATACTTCTAAAAGTAGACTTGAATTTATCACATGGAAAATTCCCTCTCATAGTGCCTCTATTGATAATATTATTTTTATTCTCTTCTCTCTCAATCCCAATAACATGAAGCTTCTCCATCCACCCTAATTACATTTGTGGGTGCACAACACGACCCATCAACATAGAAACTATATGTTCTTAGATCCTCACATTATTATTTCCTTTTCATCATCTCCTCTCTTTGATAACTCGTTGTTGTGTACCAACAATACCAGACTTTAAAAAGCTTATGACCTTGATATTTTAGCTAAAATTGTTTTCGCATGCTAATTGATTATACATTGATAGCTATATATTTCTTTTAATTCAATTCAAAATTAAAAATAATTATAATATGTTTTTAAACATGTATGTGAAATGGCATGTCAAATATGAAAAAGAGATATTAAATATATCAAAATAATGTTCAATGTTGAACAAAGAGATTGAATTTATTTGGAGGAAAAATTACGCATGTACTATTTTTAGAAATGGTTGATTAGCACTTTTTGGTGCACTATTTTAGAGATCAAATCAAACTAGATTAAGCTTTAAAATAATGAATCCAAATGTTATATGAAAACAATTATTTAATATTTTTAGTCACATCAGTTTCCAAAAAAATGATATGGCCACATGAAATCACCCTACCAGGAAGATTTGATAGTTTTCATACTTAGCCAATTTTCATTCACAATTGTCAAAACAGGAAGCTAACACTATTTCATGATAAATTTAGTAGAATAAAAAAAATATGAGGCTAAATTTTTTCATATAGAAATCCAAATATAAGAACACAATGGTTCAATATTTTTAGTAAAATGATTTCACAATCAAAAGTTATGGCTCCAAAAAATTAGCATATTAGATAGATTTGATAATTTTCATACTTAGACAAATAAATTATTTCAACCTAGATAATATTATTTGAGATAAATAATATTTTTAAGGCTATAAATATTTATTTTAAATAATAAAATATTTTCTATAGCTCATGCAAATTTAGAGGAACAAGTCAACTAAAATTATTTTTAAGTGGATATTAATTGTAAAAAAATAAAGCATGAAATTGGATGCTTTATTTTTATTTTTTTGGTGAGGTAAAATTATAACTATATTTCACTCTTCATGTGAAAATTTTTCATTAGTGGTTATTTTCCACTTAGATTTGTTATTAATAATTAGTATTGAGATAATTATTTTAGGAGGAGAATTTTGACTATTCAGATTACTAAGAAATTTAGAGAAGTTCTACTTGACTTGATCTTTATGTGAAAATATTGGTTCTTCTCCAATTATGTGTAATGAAGGTTTTTTTTTTTTTTTTGGTTTTTTAATTCATTAATTCAATGTATGAAATAGGTAAAAATAATTCCTTTTTTTATCATTAATATAAGTTGATAAGTTGATAATTTCTTTTTCTTAAGATGTACAACAACTATTGGATAATTACCAAGTATTATTGATTGTATGCAATTAGTTAACTGTTTCAATTTTATGAGTGTATAGAAGTGTTTTCTCTAATATATTTTTCTATGTGTTTGTCATAGTTACCTTAGATACCTATCTGATCTAAGCTATAATATTCTGACTAAGGGTGTGTAATAGCTATCTTAAAAGAAGCAACCTTTAGTTGAGATCTTTGATTTTTCTATATCTTATTCCCTCATACTACCTAACTGTGTTTGTTTATGTGTGTGAAAAATATACTAATAATAAGCATTGGTTTCCAAAATACTTATCTATAAATAAACTAGTCCTAAAAGTAATCCCTTGAGACCATAGAGCATCCCTTTTCTACCCTACCATTCCCTCTTTTTTAATATTTTTTTATAAGATATTACTATTTTAATATAACATCAATGTAAATATATGTTCTTATATGTTAATTTAATCACTTTAGTGAATTCCCATTGATTAGATGTAGGTCATATGTAACCATTCCACCACTTGGTTAATTTAAAACACATACATGTAACTCATGTTTTGGAGTGGAGTTCATCTCCATTGCGATCCTAAAATGTTAGAGGTTCCTCATTATCTTTGGTGTGCATAAAATAAACATAAATAGATAATTAGCACTATAAGGAGGACTAATTGTGATTAGTTTTCATCTAATGCATCATTTTATATTAGTTTATCATTAAAATATGAAAATCCAAAAAAAAAAAAAATGTTTTGACTTGGTGAATAACCATAAACATTTTAGGCCTTCAACATGATTTACTAGATGATCCATTTATTTTTCTTCTTAGTTTTCAAAATAGTGGAAAAAGAACTACTGAAGAACATCTTATTGGTTATAAATTTGAGTTGGATATTTCAAATATGAAATATGAGGACATAGCTTGCAGATTATTTCCTTTTACTTTAGAGGAAGAAGTTCATGATTGGTTTTATACATGAAACCTAGTTCTATAGCTAATTGGAAGAGTTTTAAAAATATATTTTTGGTTCAATTTGGACATATTTTAGATTCATTAACCCCCATTTTTGTGATAATGTCTACATAAATTAATTTGGTTTCAATTGGTATAGAATCTATTCAAGTGGATAATCAATTATCATGAAAAATTCCATAAGAGCATAATCAACACATGCAAGATCAAGTAAAAGAATATGTTTATTTATCTAATGATTCAAATCTCAAAGAATTGGTATTTATTGAAGCTCTTTCTCCAAACATCATATTCACTAAATTTTAAGTAAATAAATCATTTATTTATGTTTGGCAAGACTTTGAGGTAAATCTTTCAAATACCATGTTTATTCTGATTTTAGAATTAAGAAAGATAATTATGTAGAATGAATGTATGCAGATTATTTTGGGTTTGAAAGAGATAAAATAAAATAATTTTTGAATGAATCCAAATATTTTTTTTCATATTTAAGGACTTTAAATGGAAGAAACTTTCTTCTACCAAAGAGTGGGAGATATTCTACACCGAGTTTCCAAATCCACCCTCCCAATTTTGTTTGAAATTAGATTAGAGTATAACATTTTTTAATTATTGTTTTAGTTTTTTTTTTTAATTGATTAGTTTAGTAAATAAGTTCATCATGACCATTCATCTACTTTATAGAATTTTCATAGTTCATAGTTGTTCATGAGGTATTGAAGCTTAAAATCAAGATATATATCATAATTAAATTCATATTTTATTTGAATGGAATAATATTATTATATTTTTTAAAGTTGATTTGATATTTTCATGCAAATTTTAGAAATATTTCTCATTTTGAAAGATTAATTGCACATTAACATGTTAAAACTTTGAAGAGAAATAATGAACATTGAGATAGATGCACACTTTTAGGGACGTATTGATAAAAATAAGTTTTTTTATACCTACACCTAGCCAATGGTGATTCCCAACCTTTCTTCTACTTGTGCTTCAAATAAAAAAGAAGAAAAAAAGAAATAAATCAAAATCATTAACTTATGTAAGAAAGGTGATTCAAATAAATTCTATCAGGGATATGGATGCCTGGATGGAAATAGATAAATTATTAGAGTGGAATCATATGTATCTATGTTAGGGCTATGGATGCCTAGTAGGTAGATAAGTAATACCAAGGCCTACCTTATTATTGTTACAAAACAAAAAAATTAAAATGAAAACTATAGTGTTGATCTAAATATCTATAAAAACTCTCATAATAAAGGGAAAGAATATTTATAAAATCACACACAATATGAAATTTGAGAAGGGTTAATATGTTGCATGATTATGTTTAAGATTTCTTCAATTCTCTATTTTGCTTATTTCTTTCATCCAAAGTTTATATTTTTTACAATAATTAAATCAAAAATTCTAGACTCTCAAATAATCAAGAGCATTTCCTCACTAAGATGTCATTTTTTGTGTACCAACATGTCTAAACATTAATAATCTTAGGACCTTGATATTTTAACTAAAATTATTTTCACATGGTAATTGATTATACATTGATAGTTATATATTTTTGTTAATTTAATTTAAATTTAAAATGAATTATAATATGTTTTTAAACATCTTTTATATGAAATGGAATGTCAAATATAGAAAAAGAGATGATAAATACACAAAAATAATGTTTAGTGTTGAATAGAGAGATTGGCTTTGTTTGGAGGAAAAATTGTGCATGTACTATTTTTCAAAAATGGTTAATCAACACTTTTTGGTGTACTATTTCAAAGATAAAATTAAACTAGATTGACCTTAAAAATTTAATAAAGGAATATAAATATTATAAAATAAAAATTATTTAATATTTTTATTCACGTGAGTTTCCAAAAAAAAAAATGGTTATATGAAATCACCCTACCAGGCAGATTTGACAGTTTTCATACTTAGCCAATTTTTAGTCATAGTTGTCAAAACAAGCTATCAATGCTATTTCATGATGAATTTAGTAAAATAAAATAAAATTGTATGAGGATAAATTTTTTCATATAGAAATCCAAATATAAGGATAACACAGTGATTCAATATTCACAATAAAATGATTTTTCAATCAAAAGTTATGGCTCTATAAAATCAGCATATCAGGCAGATTTGATAGTTTTCATAACCAATTTTTGGTCACAGTTGTCAAAATAGGTTGTAACCACTATTTTGTAATGATTTTAGTAAAATAAAATCAAATTGTATGAGGCTAATATTTTTCATACAAAATCAAAATATAATGAGAACAAATTGGTCCAATATTCATAGTAAAATGATTTTGCAATCAGAAGTTATGGCTTCACCAAATCAACATATCAGATGGATTTGATGATTTTTGTACTTAGCCAAATAGTTTTTTCTAACCTATATAATATTATTTTAGATAAAAAATATTATTTAAGTCTATAAATATTTATTTAAAATTATATAATCTTATCTAAAGCTCATGCAAATTTGGAACAACAAGTCAACTAAAGTTATTTTTAAGTGGATATTAATTGTAAAAAAATAAAAATAAAGCATGAAATTGCATGCTTTATTTTAATATTTTTTAGTGAGGTAAAATTAGAACCATATTTCACTCTTCACGTGAGCTATGAATTAATGGTTTTAATCCACTTAGATTTGTTATTAATAATTTGTATTGAGATCATTATTTTGTGAGGATAATTTTGCCCATTCATATTAATACGAAATTTCAAGAAGTTCTACTTGACTTGATCTTTATGTGAAAATATTGATTCTTCTCCAATTATATGTAATAAAGGTTTTATTTTCTTGGTTTTTTAATTCAATAATTAAAAGTGTGTAATATCTATAGATAGTTCCATTTTTTTATCATTTACATACGTTGATTTAAGATGTGTAAAAGATATTGGATAATTAGGAAGTATTATTGATTGTATGCAATTATGTTAACTATTTTAATTTTATGAGTGTGTAGAAGTATTTTATTTGATATAGTTTTTTATGTGTGTATAATAAATACCTTATATACCTCTTTAGTCTGAGATATAATCTTTTGATTAAGGGTGTGCAATAGCTACCCTAAAAAAAATAATCTTTAATTAAGATCTTTGAGTTTCCTATATCTTATTCCCTCAGACTACCTGAATGTGTTTGTTTGTATCTGTGAAAAATATACTAGTATCAAGCATTGGTTTCCAAAACATTTTTCCACAAATAAACTACCACATACCCACCTATTATCACCTTTGTATAACCATTTTGTCGAGGTAAAATTGTATTTATACTAGGATCAGAGTCAAAAATAGACCAATCCTCGTAATTTGGATCTAATTATCTACTTGTGTGTGTGTGTGTGTGTGTGTGTGTGTGTGTGTGTGTGTGTGTGTGTGTGTGTGTGTGTGTGTGTGTGTGTGTTTTTTGTTTCTATAAGTTTATATATATTCATGAGGAGTGTATTTCATCATGCTCCAAAAGCTTATAATTTTATGCTTATGGCATTAGGCATGCATAAAGTATTATAGGGATCTTATTTATTAAATACCATGTGTTATGTATAAGTCATGACATTTGGATTTTATAAAATTGTATTATCTTGTTAATGCATCACATTAATATTCATAACTTATGTAAAGAATTTTTAATTATTAAATTATAATTATTTTGAGTCCCTTGTTACGGAATGGTTTTTAAGGGACTTATTTAGCAACATGGGCATGGTACCTTGGCCGTTGAAAGGCTGGGTAACCTCCTTAACATGGGGAATTGGAAATTAAGGACTTCATTCTTTAAAATTGGTTGGTATTATCTTTTGCATATCGGTTCATTGAATTATGGATATTGGGCTTGTAAGCCCCAAATATTACCTATGTGGGTAAGCATGTGGGAAGCAAAATAAATTAAACTTTTTAAGATTTTATGGGGCCATATATCATATGGAACTTTGGTGATAAATTTGATTTAAATTCATATGTGGGAAAGAAAATTTTATATAAATTAAACCTTATACCTCCCCTTAACAACTGATCCATGTGGATCTCACCCCTTTACAATGGTTTGGAAAGAAATACTAAATGTATGTGGAAACTATGTTTTCTCCTTCATATGAATCAATGTTGAGTGGAAATTTATTATGTTAAAACCTTAGAATTTTAAGAAGATTAATTTCATTTGATAAATTTACTTAGGCCCATGCTAGGGTTAAATTTTCATTACTATTCTTGTTTTTCTATCATTTTTTTCCTTTCTCTAGGAGTCATTGACACTGCAAGAGGAGAATGGCATTGGGGTTTGAAGGAAGAATGGAGCTAAGAGAGAGGTTTCCACCATGGGGGAATTAGAGAGTAGGAGAAATAAAATGGGGTTGAAAATCTATATATAATAGCTGATCTAGAGGAAGAAGGTGTGGAAGGCAAAGGAGAGAAATAATAACAAAAGAATTGAGAAAGGGAAGAGATGGATGTAGGAGTGTCAAATGGATGTTATTACTGGCATAGAATCAAGAAGAGAGACAAGAGAAAAATAAAAATCTTACATTTACATATTTAAAACATGTGAATCCCTTCTTATTTATATTTTTGTAAATATATTTTATTTTGGTTTTGTAAATCCCTTTTGAGAACCCTGTAGGGGCATACACCTATGTTGGTATGTTTGGCCATACCCACATGGATTTATGTCATGGCCAAGTGCAAGAGGGTTTTTGAATGTGTGATTTTCATGATAAAAACCTCTTTTTTTTTTTTTTTTTGAGTTTTCTAAATGAGTGACTGGTTGCTTAAATTTAATATGCCAAAATGATTATATGGTTGTAGCTAAAACGATATATGTGTTGTATTATATTTGAGAAACTTATTTATTGCATATTTAAATTTGAGGGTTGATTTGAAAAATCTATATGTATTTTCATTATATGATGATGATATGGAAAACCTCTCATATTACCACTTGGAAGGGAAACTATTATGGCTAGTTAGAAAATTAATGCTACACATTCCCATGTTGGATATTCTTCTTGATCATAAATTCAACAAGTAAATTCACATTTGATTGCCTTGCATTCCTATTGAAACCTTGGTTGAAACCCTCTATAATGATTGAGACTTATCATATGACTTTGCATGTAATACTATAATCTATTGGCATAGACCCCCACTTATTAATATATATATATATATATATATATATATATATATATATATATATATATATATATATATATATATATATATATATATATATATATATATATATATATATATATATATATATATTTCCTGTCAAGTTATGTTTATTCTTCGTATGATGAGTTGTAGCTTAATTATCAACTACAAAGGATAACAATAGAGATTAACATATAGTATGATTTACCTATTATGCCTACATATTATGCTTACATGGTTCCTAACATATATTTCTTGCTTATTTGAATGGGTACTTGTTGACCTCATGGTTATTATAGTTTATATGGTTAGGTATGTAAGAAAGAAAGGTGTAAAATTATTGTATAGACACATAGTTGTGCTTTGTATGGTAAGATGCATTTGATGTTATGTAGACATGCTGAAATTTATTTTATTTTATTCTTGTTATTATTTCTTTTTCTCATATTTAATTTTTAGAAAGAATAGATGTGAGAAGTTATCCTTATAGTGACAAGTGGTCACATTAATATATGCCTTGCTCACATGGCTTACATTTGACATTAGCTTCCTTTAGTGGTGGCTAGAAAATGTAAAATTATTATGTTAAGTAATAAATAATCAACAATCATACATTTTTAATTGCATTATTTTACCTTGGATGATTGAGATCACATGAAGGAAAATAAAATGTGACTAGTTATGATAATATGATAAATTTAAACTCTATTGACAATATTATAGCAATTCATATGCTTGATATGTACATAGGCAATTCTTATCTTAAGAAATCCATTTGGAGTTATATCATTCTAATTGATTAGAATTTTTATATGGTAGTGTATTGAGTATTATTCCTTTGAAAAATATAGTACAATAGTGTGTATTATAGGATTCCCATGATTGGTCAAAGTGAAACTCAGATCTTTTATTTGTTTCCCTCTCATTGGGCTTATATTATTAAAGTAAAATTTATTTTCTAATTTTTTTTTTGGGAGGATATTCACATTGTCAGCTTTATGTTGATACACTATTTACCCCCTTTTAATGTAGGGATTTTTATCTAGTTGGCCATCACTTGTTGTTTGGGTTTCCTAATTTAATTATTAGTTGTAAAAGGTCATGTACCTCATTATTAACTAGGGAAGGTTTTTAGGTGACACAATTATTGGTTGAGCATGACATAATTCTATATAATTGTAGTTGGCATATATTTTATTGAATGCTTGTTCCAATATTTGAAATTGTATGTAAGCAAAATGAGTTCCTTGTACTCATTCCTTTGGGCTTGTAATTGTATTATTACGTAAAGTTATCAACTTGTGTATTCTATAGTGTTTGATTTGTACTATGAGCAACATCCTTATTTAAGAATTAATTATATTATATTTCAGTTGTGTATTTGAACACTTCAACCTTAAGCAAGACTAATGTAGGTTATTATAATTCCGTAATGTTTGTAAGAGTCACCCAAGTGGTTTGACTTATGAGGAAATAATAATCATGACTAGAAAAATTATACATATATTAATGTTACTTGTTTGACTTCAACTATTTATTTTTGTACATGAAGTGGTTATGTTATTCACTTCCTATTGAGTAACCAAGGGATGCCTGAAGCATGTCAAATACACACACACACATACATATACATACATACATATAAATATATATGTATATATGTATATATATATATATATATATATATATATACATATACATACATACATACATATAGATATATATATATATACATACACACACACACACATATATACACACACATACATACATATATATATATATATATATATATATATTTATATATATATGTATGTATGTATGTATGTATATATATATATATATATATATATATATATATATATATGTATATATATATATATATATATATATATATATACATACATACATATATATACATACACATATACACACACACAAATATATATATATATATATATATATATATATATATATATATATATATATATATATATATATATATATATATATATATATATATATATATATATATATATATATATCGATGCCAAAGCTAGTGTAGTTTTATGGCATTATAATTAGTCTTATGGCTGAATTATCATTCAATGAATCATTAATCTTTGGGTAAAATCATTTATTGTTCTTAAGTCCAGGAGTTGAAATGAAATATTAGAGTAAGGACTCTTGGTTGTGGATTCATTAATGAACTTATGATTAGGTATCACCACTAATGTTGATACACCTTAACAACTAGTGTTCATATTGTATTGGTTAACAACTTCTTTGGTTATGTTTGTGCTTGTATAGTGGGACTATTAGGGATGCTATGACCTCCTTATGCTTATGCACTATGGATTGGTGGACATCAAACATCTATGTTATAATTTTGGAATTTGTAATATATCATGCCATGATATTTAGTTTTATGCCTATTAGGCCATATGTGGAATGATGACATTCATTAAGCATTGGAGAATAAGTGTGTACACACTAGAAAACTACATACTTATAGTTTTCAATGACTAAATGCATTGAGACCCCATAAATACCCCATAAAGCTTATTAATCCTTAACCAAACCATCTTAATGCAACCAAATAAATATTATCCTATTCATATAGTACTACTCAAATTACTATTCACTATCACTATTCACTGTGAGACCCACTATCACTATTCATGATGACATGGTAAGTGACATGGCCTAAAAGTGATGTGTCTTGATGTAGGAAATCATACCCCACCTAGCACCCTTTCTAAAAGTGTTTAATGACCTCATTTAAGCATCACAAGGCCCCCCTTGAAATATGGTGAATTTCCCCTTAAGGGGCCATCATTCAACATGTATTTCACTTTCACACATTAAATTAGCCTTCAAAATGAGATCCCTACATTTTTAATGCTTTGGAAAATACAAAGGGCACCCATTTTTTAATTTTTAACCCAAATGGGAGACTCACCAGCACAAATGGGAATCCCCACCAACCTCATTTTTTAATAATTCATGCACCACATAGAAAATGGTGCCACATTTTGTGTTCCATCTCTTTAAGTGATTAAATTAAGACAAGTAAGGGTTGTGAAAAGTCTTTGGTCTCATTTAAACCCATGTGCATGATTCTAATTCAAAATTGGATTCATCTACAAGGTGTGAGACTCACAAAACCAAATGGAAATCTCCACAAATCTCATCTTTGACTCATTCATGCACCACATGTAAATGGTGCCATACTTTTACTATTCCTCTTTTGGCATTATCCTTAAAAAAAAATGCTATAAATACCCCCATCTCCTTTACCCAAGGTTAAGTGAGAAGTTAGTCTTTTGTTATTAACATATTTTTATAGGTTTGTGAATGAGGTCATCATTTTGGAATTCATCCACATCTTGGAGGAAAAGAGCATGAAGCAATGAAACTTTACCAAAATCATCAAGGAACTTCAACAAGCCAATCTTCATCAACAAACATCTTCAAACATTGAGGTAATGTTGTTGTTTAGCTATCTTAATTTATTTATTCCTTTCCCTTTACAATTCTTCTTTCACTTCCTTCCTTCCTTACCCTCTTTTTTTTTTATCTTCTTACCCATATCTCTTTTCCCTCTTGATCACCCTTTACCCCTTTGCCTTCTTGGCCTCATTTTGACCATTTGCCCCTTTGCTTTTTTGGCACTCATTTTGACAATTTATTCCTCTTGTTTTCTTGAACATATTTCCCTTCACCATCCCAACCATTTCATAACCCCAACTAAACCATTATTTTGACCTTTATCAAATCAATCCAAACCAAAAATTACAACTTTGTTTTAACAAATTTTCAACATTAGCATTATTTAAACTAGTTCCTTTTTTTTAGCCATCTAAGAAAAGAATTTAGTTTTATTAATTAGTTTGTTTTTATTTATTTTTTTTAGTTTTATTTTGATTTCATTTTATGAAAATATTTCCATTCTCATTTATCAACTTAAATTTTTAAAGAAGGTGGATTGACAGCCTCCTAGAAAGCTTTCGCTTCTAGGATCTAGCTCATGTTAGGCAATCCAACTAACTAATTTTCTAACCAATAAGTTTTATGGTAGTGTTTTCTAATTATAGGTCATTCTTCCCTATCCAAAGAGGATATCTTAAAAATCCTAGATTCAACATGTGCACATTCAATAGGTATTCTTCTACACACCCTTCTCCACTAGTTTTTTATTTTCACACTCAGGAAAAATAAAAAACTAGATAGAAATAGAGTGCAATGACCCTTGAGATTTTATATTATGGATTATTGTTCTTTTGGGTATAAATATAAAATAATCCTCCATCATGATAACATAAGGTTCTATGTTAGTAATTTTTATGTATAGATCTCCCTGGTAGTGGATTGATTTTAGCTACTCATAAACCCACTTGAATATTCTAGGTTTGTCTTTTTGGTATCTCTATCCCCATTTTTGGATATGATGTATCTATTATGGTACCTACTTACTATCAGGTTGATATAATTAATTTACCCAGAAGTTAACTTGCTATCATGTTGAATCTTACTACATGTCAGTATCTTAGTTAAGGTATCTAAGGATTTATGTGAATCTTCCCACCTCATGAGTTTTCAAGTCATAACCTTATAGAGTTATCAGATGTTCATACTAGGTTGAGAATTTATAGGTGGTTTTATGAGAAACCAAATAAATTTTAAGGTTTAAAGGTTATTAGTGTGGGGATGCACACTAGTACCCCTCATAGAGTATTTCACACTTTAGGCAACCCTTTTTCCCATGGAATCCTCTGGTGATGGTCATCTTAACATATGTATCTCTTTGAATCAATTTATTTAGGGGTTATCTATTCATTTGTTATATAACCATGTTATTATGTAGTGATGGTAGGGTGTGTAGTGGGTTATATGCATGGATATGTTATGTACTCTATTAGTAATTCCCAAAAAATAATGTTACAGTTATTTCATCTAGTATCAAAGCCTATGATTTGAGTGTTTTAGAAGACAATATCCAATTTATATCACTTCCTAAAAGTTAAGATAAATTTAAATTCATTTTTACAACTAAGTTAAGTTATAGTTACTAATTTTTTTGTTAGTTGATACTCCAAGTGAGGTGTGTAAATGACAATATGCTTGAATAGGTCATCTTATGATTCATAAATCAAGGATAGATTTAGATTAGATGGTGCTTGTGCTAAGAAAATATAAGAATTGAGTGGCCTAAAAAGTAAGGAGAATAAATCTTTAGAGATATAATAACCTGTGAAGTTGTTCAAGACATGGTTGGGAACATAGGAACATGTGTTAAGTAATGTCATAAATGTTTCCTAATGTTTTACCTAATATGAGATGGCTTATGAATAGTGTCTAGAATACATGTAAGGGTGTTGATTATGGTTGACCAAGTGTTAGTGAGCTTAAGACATTTCCACCACCTACTTATATGGGTGTAAATTTTATTAAGGTAGTTGATGCATGAATGTGTGAACACATGAGCTTATCAACCTACATGGTGTGAAATCTAATGTGAGTGAGTCTGTGTCATTTGTTTGATGCAAAGATAATATAAGTCTAGTTTTTATATGATGTCCACTACTCTATACCTTTGCCTTGGTTGTGTCAACCCTTCTCAATTTTGATTACGTTCAAGTAAGCCTCACTTATCGACCATTGGCTTGTATGGGTGGGTCAATGGGAGATAAGTGGCAAAGGATTCACTCTTAGAATAAAAGGGAATAATGCTTGATATATTTTGATGGTTTATATGGGTAGCTTGTCACTATATGATTGGAACATTATGACCCTAGGAAGACTAAGGAATTAACTCTAACCTAGAGGGTTAGATTGGGTAAGGAGAAGTAGTCTGCATGGTGAATCAATTGAGATTATGTTTTCCTCTTGTCAGAGGAATGTATTGAGACTTTATAGATCTAAAGGGTATGGATGGTGGTGATATCCATTATTATCCCCATAGGTATGATTTCTGAAATGTATGGTTCAAACAATCAATTTTCCACTTGAGTTTGTTGAAAAGTTAAATGAAGTTAGAATTAAGTGTCTAGCATGCCCTTGTAAGTTGCATGGTTATCAGTGGAGTAAGAATGTCTCCATAGGTTTGGATTTCATCCTCATTTATCAATTTTTCTATAATAAAGTTACCTTTTTTTAGGAGTTGTGATGGTAAACCTTGGCATAAATATGTAAACTTGTTGCATGTATATAACCCTTTTGTTCATAACTTCTGTTTATATTAGTCTAGTTGACTAATTTGTGCTAGGATATAGATCTAGAACTTAAATATCCTTGTAATACATTCTCATATCCTCTATGGTTTTGTAGAAACATCAAAGGCTACTTTTTGATCTTTTTTCTCATTTTGTTACTCTCATTATGGATAAACTATGAGTTATCTAGCTATATATTATCAAAAACTGAGGCAAGAATTTATAAGTTATTTCTTGGCTTGTTTATTATTGCCCCTGATGGGTTGCATCAAGTAAATAAATTGTTAAATAATGTGTTTAATTATTTGTAAAATTGTTTTGATCTAAGTGATGGACTTAAAATCTAAGTCTGGACCAAGATTTAGGTTATAAACTTGGTTATGGTTGGATGGATTATAGCCATGGTATCTTGGAAGTGGAAAACTATTATGAATTATAATACTAAAGTGCTGAAATTATATATATTGAACTAAATTTTTGCTTGGTTTGATATGTGCATTTATCCTTCGAGTTGAGTGTAGGAGTTTGTATTGTTGTCACTCAATAGGCTAGAATCTATTGAGTGTGTAGTTATGTATTTTGATTCCATGATGTTATTATTTATCATGGGTATGCATTAATTCCATAAGGAGGATATGATTCCCCTAGTTATGTTTCACATCTATGTGATGATTATTTGATTTTGGATTAAGTTTTGGCATCCTTGAGGATGTCATGATGTTCATGGTTATATATATAGTTTACATCCATGAGGATGTCTTTTGTAATTGTAGCTATATTGTGGTTGTGGAAAGTATAATTTCCATGTTGATGATGTAATATTCACTTAGATCCTTAGCTAAGTGCATCCTTTCCCCATATTATGTTGTATTAAAACAAGAATTTCTATTCAACATTTGACTTGTTGACTCGAGTCAATTAGAAACATAGTGATAGAACTTGTTTTTGGAATCATGAAACCATATTCAATGATCATAGGTGGATTGTATGGGTTGGAAACCTTATGATGATTGAGATAAAATAATCCTAGGAGGTTCAAGGATGAATATTAATCTTGGAGCGCCTAGAGTGTGAATGTGACTTACTTGCTTAGGTAAGTGAGGAGGTTCTAGGGATCTCTTGTTTCTAGTAGATAACATGAGCCATCTAATCCATGAAACATGAACTTGGTTGGTAAACTTTTGATATTCATGAATGTATATTTATTGGCTATGTTGGGACACACCCTTCCTTGGAAGAAGGTGTTGATGGATTTGATATCCTTGAAACTAAGCATGATGTTACATATTAGATATTTCATGTCATCTTGGATGAAATTTGGATATCAGATAGACTAATGTGGACCATGGACCCTTGTACACGTGTTTCATAATATTATATTCCCCTTTAGTGCATATAAATTATTATCTAGTGTGTAAACATTTTTGCATCTTGTTGGTTATGTTAACCATGTAAACTTGTAACTTCTTGATTTGTATAAATGTATTATTTTTTAAACCCCATATTACCTTAAAATTATGTATTTTTTATGTATATGATTTTATGTATTAATGTGATCATGAACCATATTATGATGAAATTTCCTTTCAAAATCAATTTTTTTTAATTGAAAGTCTACCAAGGTATAGTAATTGTGTTGTTTAGTGTGATCTGACATCACTACTCTAGCATTGAGTTTTGATGTAATTAGGAGGTTTAAGGTGAATATAACACCATATCTAGGATGATTATACTAGGTAAGAGCTAGGGAGTGGAGTCTCACATAGGCTAAAAATCCACCTCTCCCCTTTGCATGAAGTAGCCACCTGATTCATTTGGGTTATGCACATGAGTGCCATAGGATGGTTATGGTATCTTCATGCATAATTATGTTAGAGGTATAATCACTCAGAAGGGGGGTGAATCAATGAACCCAAATAATCTAGCTTCAATTTCAATCCTTTCTTACTCTTAATCAATTACCACAAGCATTTATGAAGCATACACATTATTCATAATAATGAAAAAGAGAGACAATGTAAGATCAATCACATAAAACAATACATACATGGGAAGCCTTCTTGGGGAATAAAACCCACTCTCAAGCTTGAAAACACTTGGAATAATTTTCTTATAAGGTATTACAAACTAGATATTGATCATGTCTTCTTGACTAAGATTTAGTGAAACACCTATTCCATAAGGAACACATACCCATAAGATCATCATCTCCTTTAGACCACCTACCTTTAGTGAAACACATGTTTCACAAGGAGAAAATTGAACCTAAGATGATGAAGTCCTTTATACCACCCTTTGATCACTTCCACCTTTGAACTAATGTCTTCAACACTTGATAATAGAACTTTGATTATCACTCTTCACCTTCACTCAACACACCCTATTGACCAAATCACATTACATGTTTGGACCAACACACAAATATCAATTATGACACATTACATATCTTGACTAACCCCACTCTTAAATGCTTCACACTCAATGAATACTTCATAGCAATAACTCTATCATAACTTAAATAACATAATTAAATGGTAATGCACATAGTTTACATATTGATCTACCTCTCAGATTAACCACCAAGTTCACACAAATATCAAAAATACTTTACTCACACACAAGGCATCTAAACCATCATTTTAGATCACTCTAGACCTCTTTACTCATGCTAAACATGTAAGATCACTATTCTAACCTCAAAAACATGACCTACATGTCATACACATAGTCCTTAATCTACTCTACTTATCAACCCATTCATTAGGAACACTTGGCATCCTCACATATTTTTTTTAATGCTCACTCCTCTCTTACTAACCTCTAAAAATCAATAAACCAGATCATTTGGTTTCGCTATATATAGATAAATCATGAATATCAACTTCTAGGTCAGCCATTACACTTACCTTAACCCTTAAGTATTCTTTCACATCAAGACATGGCTCAAAAAAATCTTCATAGGTCAGACATATCATATATAGGTCACCCTTAAGTAGATACACATTTCAGTAAGGGCCTTGTAGCTTTGATAGGTCTCATGAAGACCTATTCACCCTCTTAGCACTTTTATGAGTAAAATAGAAACTCAAGACCACTTACAAAAGCATAGGTCCACTTCACATTACCCCTTAGTCATACCCACATGGGTCCATGCCACTTGGAACACCAACTCAATAATTAAACCTACCAATTAGGTCACCTCACTCTTTAGGTCTTCAGACACAAAAAACATAGTCCCAAAGTTCTAAATTAAATGTATAAATATCTCACATAAACACATGAACATGAAATATAAATAGAACCTCCAATATATTTTAAACATATCCATGTTCCTTAGACACTCTAACATATGATAAAACACCTCAAACTATTTCACTCAAGATGACCACTTAGACTGGTCATGCACAGTCAAAATATAGTCAATCTAATATGATTATCCATATCTAATTAGGATCATACTATGACAACAAATTCATTTTCATAAGTCTTTGATACTTATACAACATCTCCATGCTCATTTTATTCTTTAAATCAACTCTAAACACCTTCAACTTACCTCTATAAGATAGTCACTCAATCTACCAGTAACCTTTAGAAACATAGTCAACTTATTAACCTTTGTTCATATAGAATATCAATTGATCAAACCTCCAAAAACTAAATAGATCATCCTCATGGAGTT